>PVIA01018097.1:0-13724 GCA_004024845.1 Tonatia bakeri
GTTCAAAAAATTGACAATTAAATCTACCAGGATTTTCTAAGCTTCAGTAACTCTTAAAGTCCTACAGATTAAAATATAAAAAGGAAACCAAAGGAAAGAAAAAAAGATAAAAAAGAAAGTGTTTTTTTAAATATACAAGTCGCTGAAAGGCTCCCTTGCTTAAGCAGCCCTCTGCCCTGCCCACAGTCTTCTTAAAAATTGTTTATCAAGATCAAAATAAAAATCTTAAAGGCTTAGCTATCTGGATGAATAAATTTATTTCAACTGTTATAAATTAATGAATTTTCCCCTTTGCCTTATATACCTGCCTTATGGTTAAACTTTTGAGATTGAAACTATCAGGTCTCTGTTCGTCTATAGATATGTATGTGTATCTACCTCTGAGGAAATATTAAAACTAGTTTATATAAAGAGCTGTGCTTAATTAGCTTAAATAAATTAAGCACTTATGCAGATTAAGAAATATAACATAAACAAATTTAAATGCATTTGAGGATCACATGATCTGGAAAAAAATTTAATATTGAAACTAATTTAAGTTTAGCTTAATTAAAACAGACAGACATGTCTTTAAATTTATTAACATCTAATACTTTTTTTACATTTATTTTTATTATTTATGCCATTACAGTTGTTCCTGCTTTTTCTCCCTTTCCCCACCTACCCCAATCCCCACCCTTGCCCTCCCTCCCCAAGCCAGTCCCCAGATTGTTGTCCTTCTGGATGAGTTGTGCATAAATGTTCTTTTGTTAATCACTTCACCATCTTTCATCCTGTCCCCACTCCCCACTCCTGGCTTCCTTTTCAACAGCTGTCTGTTTAATGTATCTAAACTTCAGTTACTATTTTGTTTGTTAGTTTATTGTGTTCATTAGGTTCCTCACAAAATAAGTGAGATTTTTTTAATGTATACTTTATTGAATATGCTATTACAGGCTTCTGAATTTTCCTCTTTTATCCCTCCTCTGCTCTGCACCCCCCCCAACCATCCAGCATTCCTCCCTTAGTTCATGGGTTATACAAATAAGTTCTTTGACTTCTCTGTTTCCTCTACCTTTCTTAACCAACCCTGTCTATTTGATGCCTACCAATTATGCTTCTTATTCCTTGTACCTTCCCTGGCCCCTGTTCTTCCCCTCCCCCTTCCCACTGAAAACCCTCCAAGTGATGTCCATTTCTCTGTTTCTGTACCTGTTCTAGTTGTTTGCTTAATATTGTTGTTATTTTTATCAGGTTCAGTTGTTGATAGTTGTGAGTTTGTTGTCATTTTACTGTTCATAATTTTTGCTCCTTTTCAATTTCTTAGATAAATCCCTTTAACATTTTATGTAATAAAGGCTTGGTGATGATGAACTCCTCTAACTTGACCTTATCTGGGAAGCACTTTATCTGCCCTTCCATTCTAAATGAAAGTTTTGCTGGATAGAGTAATCTTGGATGTAGGTTCTTGCCTTTCATGACTTCTTTCCAGCCCCTTCTTGCATGCGAGATTTCTTTCAAGAAATCAGCTGATATAGTTTTATGGGTACACCTTTGTAGGTAACTCTCTCCTTTCCTCTTGATACTTTTAAGATTCTCTCTTTACCTTTAATCTTGGGTAACTTAATGTGCCTTGGTGTGTTCCTCTTTGAATCCAACTTCTTTGGGACTCTTGTCTTCTTGAACTTCCTAGAAGTCTATTTCCTTTGCCAAATTGGGTAAGTTTTCCTTCATTATTTGTTCAAATAAGTTTTCAATTTCTTGCTGCTGTTCTTCTCCTTCTGGCACCCCTATAATTCAGATATTGGAATGTTTAAATTAAGTTGTTCCAGAGGTTCCTAAGCCTGTCTCCAATTGTTTGAATTCCTGTTTGTTCATTCTGTTCCAGTTGGATGTTTCTTCCTTTTGTTCCAAATTGTTGATCTGAGTCTTGGTTTCCTTCCTGTCACTGTTGGTTCCCTGAATATTTTACTTTGTTTCACTTTTGGGTATCTTTCATTTGTTCTTTCATTTTTTGACCAAGCTCAATCAGCTCTGTGAGCATCTTGATTACCAGTGTTTTGAATTCCACATCAGTTAGGTTGGCTATCTCTTCATCACTTAGCTCTTTCTCTGGAGTTTTGCTCTGTTCTTTGATTTGGGCCATATTTCTTTGTCTTGGTGCACCTGATAAGTTATAAGGGGACGGGGCCTTAGGTATTTGCCAGGGGGGGCAACCCTGGTTGCTGTGCTGCGGCGCTGTCTGTGGGGGATGGGCCGGAGAGGGAACAATGCAGCTTGCTTGTTGGGCTCTAGTCCCACTTTCCAACAAACTTTCATGTGAGACTGGGAGTTTTTCCCACCAGGGCAACCCCCACCACTGTCCACAGTCAGCTCTGAGTCTCACCTTCCTGTTCAGCTAGCCCCGCCCCTACAGTCTACTGTCTTGCTTTGGGTTCTCTCCGTCCACCTGTCTGCCCATCTGCCTCCTACGGGTCAGTTGGTCTGGTTGACTGTTTCTTTAATTCTTTGGTTATTAGAGTTCCATGCAGTTTGATTTTCTGGCACTTCTGGTTGTTTATTACTTTTAGATTGCTTATTATCCTTTTTTTTTTTTTTTTGGATGTGTAAGGAAGTGAAGGGTTTCTATCTACACCTCATTCTTAGCTGGAACTCCAAGATCATGTTTCTTTTCATTATTTTTTCCAATAAGTTTTCAGTTTCTTTTAAGATTTTATTTATTTGTTTTTAGAGAGCGGGGTAGGCAGGGAGAAAGGGAGAGTAACATCAATGTGTGGTGGAATCTTGTGTGCCCCCTACTGGGGACCTGGCCCAAAACATAGGCATGTGCCCTGACTGGGAATCAAACCAGTGACTCTTTGGCTTGTAGGCTGGCACTCAATCCACTGAGGTACACCAGCCAGGACTGCCACTTTGACTTCTTTTGTCCTAATCATCCAGTCTTACAGACTTTGGCCATGAGGACTAAACCCCTATTAAACTTTGGTCTCATTTTTCTCCTCCATAAATGAAAAAGACCCAGAGCAAGGGGCCATACCACTCTGGCAACAACAGTGAAACTCAAAATGAGAAACCGGATTCATCACTACATTCATCAGCATTCTGGCATTCTATCAGGTGTGATGAAAAGTGGAAAATGAGGACTTGTGATAACTTTAAGTTCATAATTTGTGGCCCAATATTTGGATAGTTACAGCTTCAGCTCTGAAGCTGTTTGCAGAGCATTAACTTTGCCCTTTTGGGCTCTGAAATGCTCTGCAGATTCAGCAGCTTCACTACCCCCAACCTCCATGGTATGGTACTATTTGGTAAATAGTACTGCTTGCATCACTGTTAAATGATACTCTCTGTACTATAATTGTGTGATCAAAGAGAGCCTTTTTGTTCTACAGGCCTGGCTGAAACTAGGACTTGATAAATGCTTAATCATATATTACCAATTGCTCTCAATTCACAACACCTCTTGCTTCATCACTGGGTCAGCCACCCATTGAAAGTCTAGTTGACCCCACCAATCAGAAAACAAATGATATAAGTTTATGGAGGTTTTTCCCCCCATAAACTCATCTTTTGCCCAGCAGCTCTTGGCAACTTTTCCCTTTATATACTCTGACCTATCGCTTCCATTTTGTAACATATTCTCAGTTCATATTTTCCTATTTTGAAAATCATTATATCAATAAACTCTCCAAATTTCTTTTTTAAAAAGGTATCTCTGGACTTTTAAAATATATACTTTATTGATTATACTATTACAGTTGTCCCAGTTTCCCCCCCTTTGCACCCCTACACCCAGCAATGCCCCCTCCTTCTGGCAATCCCCCCCTTAGTTCATGTCCATGGATCATGTATATAAGTTCTTTGTCTACTCTGTTTCCTATACAATTTTTAACATTCCTCTATCTATTCTGTAACTACCAATTTGTACTTCTTTTTTTAAAAAAATATTTTATTTCTTTTTAGAGAGGGGGAGGGAGGGAGAGGAAGAGAAACATCAATGTGTGGTTGCCTCTTGTGCACCCCCTACTGGGGGCCTGGCCTGCAACCCAGGCATATGCTCTAAACTGGGAGTTGAACCAGCAATCCTTTGGTTCACAGGCCGGTACTCAATCCACTGAGCCACACCAGCCAGGGCCCAATTTGTACTTCTTAATTCTTGCACCTTTTCCCTCATTATCCCCCAATTGGTAACCATCCAAATTATCTCCATACCTATGATTCTGTTTCTGTTCTGTTTGTTTGCTTGGTTTGTTTTTTAGATTCAATTGTTGATAGTTGTAAATTTATTGCCATTTTAATGTTCATAGTTTTGATCTTCTTTTTCTTAAATAAGTCTTGATGATGATGAACTTCTTTAGCTTTTCCTTTTCTGGGAAGCTCTTTATCTGCCCTTCCATTCTAAATGATAGCTTTACTGGATAGAGTAATCTTGGATGTAGGTCCTTGCTTTTCATAACTTTGAATACTTCTTCCCAGTCCCTTCTCACCTGTAAAGTTTCTTTTGCGAAATCAGCTGACAGTCTTATGGGAACTCCTTTGTAAGTAACTCTCTACTTTTCTCTTGCTGCTTTTAAGATTCTCTCTTTATCTTCATTGTTTTAATTATGATGTGTCTTGGTGTGGTCCTGTTTGGATCCATCTTGTTTGGGACTGTCTGTGCTTCCTGGACTTGTATGTCTATTTCCTTCACTGAATTAGGGAAGTTTTCTTTCATTATTTTTTCCAATAAGTTTTTAATTTCTTGCTCTTCTTTGTCTCCTTCTGGCATTCCTATGAATCAAACTAGTGACCCTTTGGTTCTCAGACTGGCACTCAATCCACTGAACCACACCAGGCAGGGAAAAAATCCAGGAGTTTCTTTCAATGCCCCGACTCCTACAGGTTTTTATAGCCAGAAGTTATGGGGATTTATCTTCCTGGCGCTGTAACCCTGGGAAGTGCAGTTTGGCCAGGGACTGGGATTGCTCACTCCCTATGTATCCCTCCCAATTTTTATCCACCCTACATGAATGTGGGATTTTCTGTTCCACTACCACTGCCTCTCAGCACCCCACCACATCTGTTCACTTCTCTGCCTATCTTCACAACTCCACCTCTCCTACCTGTCCGGATTAATGTGGCTTCTTCAAATCCCTGGTGGTTGGACTTCCAGACAGCTCAATTTTCTGATGATTCTGGTTGTTCTTTCTTTTGAGATCTAGTTGTAATTCTTTGTATGGTTTCATGAGGTGGTGAAGCATGTCTACTTACATCTCCCTCTTGACCAGAAATACTCTCCCTCTCTTTCCTTAATGACTATAGAACAAGCAAAGACAATAAAAGGAAAGAAAAGCTCACCACATTGAATGAGTACTAATGCACGGGGGAAACTCCTGCAGAGCTTCCCACAGCGAGGTGCAGAAAGCTGGAGGAGGGTCTCTTCAGACTTCAGGCTTTGAAGAAAAGAGGGTTCCAGAGAATTTGAAACTAAGGGAGGAATGGCTCTGTTTGGGAATTTCAGTTCGTTAAAGTATCATCTTGATACACCAAGGTTGCAGATTTGATCTCCGGTCAGGGCACATACAAGAAGCAACAAATAAATGCATAAGTAGAAAACAAATTGTTGTTTCTCTCTCAAATATCAATCAATAAATTTTAAAAAGAAACTTAAAAAAAGAAAATAAGGGAGGAGGGTCACTAGCGCAAGTCTTATCTTCTACTTTCTGGAGGCATTTGTTAAGTTTAGAATTATTTTCTTGTTGGGATGCAGTGGTTTTCTATGGTTTCATTTTGAGGCTTAAAATACCAATTACAGAAAGCCTCACATTTTTTTTGGCAGGTTTGAAAATTTTGGCATTTGAGTTGAGATTTCAAATAAGTCAATTTGGAAATTTTGAAGGCATCCATTTTGGTGAAAAACGTTATAAATTGTCCCATGTAATTCTTGTCCAGAGACTAAGCCAATCGCAACTATTGGGGCCAGAAGTTATTGAATATATATCTTGTAGGGGAGCTGGATGGTGGCTTCAGAGGTCATTTTAGAGCTAAAAGTATTTACCAACTGAAGGAACCCCTTCCTGTGTATGTTGAGAAAGATTTTTGCCCAAGATTTTATTGGTAAATCTTACTCTTGCAATCCCTTATGGAGGCTCCCCTTCCTGAAAACTTTATAGAGGGGTCCCTCCCTTAAGGATAAAACTGTCAGAATAAAATTCTCAGATTTCTACCAAAACTGTGGGAGATCGAGGATTTGAGAGGACTCACCTATGCATGCCTTCCAATGGTGAATTAAGACAACTTGAACTCAAAGGGATCTGCGAGTGCCTGACACAGTGAGTTCCACAATCCCCATCCTCATTGCCATTAATGTAAACAAACATCCAGAGATAGTTTTTAAAAACAGATTTTATTTATTTATTTTTAGAGAAAGGGGAATGGAGGGAGAAAGCGAGGGAGAGAAATACAGACATGCTATCGGTTGCCTCTCCCACACCCCCACCTGGGGATCTGGCCTGCAACCCAGCCATGTGCCCCTACTGGGATCAAATTGGCAAACCTCTGGTTCGCAGGCCGGCACTCAATCCACTAAGCCACAGCAGCCGGGGCCAGAGATACGTTAAAATAAATAAATAAATTTAGAGAGAGTTTATTCATATAATGATTTGCAAATCGTAGCCCTCAATATAAACAAAGAATATGTCCAAAAATGAATGCGATAGGGCAACATTTATAAAGGCAAAAGTTGCAAGGAACTGCTGATTAAAGAGATGAGTTGCTAGGGGAAACAAGACCATAAACATGTATCATTTGTTTTTTGATTGGTAGGGGCAATTGGACTTTCAATGGATGGATGACTCACTGTTGAAGCAAGTGGGGTTGCAAAGTGAGAACCATGGGCAATATATGATTAGGCTTTTATGAAGTACTAGTTTTAGCCCAGGCCTGTGGAAAAATAAAGCTGCTTTGATCACATAATCATAATATGGACAAAAAAAAAAGTTCTATGGAAAGTAACCTCAGAGGATGATCTGATCACAAATTCCTAACTGGGTAGGTCATGGTGGGTGGTCATGCACCAAGTCTGCAACTTCTTTAGTGAAAAGATTTAAACAAGTGCGCCCATTGTTCTCTGGGCATCTAGGTTAACACAACTTTGAAATGCCAGAAATAATACCCCTCAAAGGGGTAGAGATCCTAAAAAGAGGATTTCTCTTCTCCTTGTTGTTAACTATCCTGTAATCTAATCTTGTTAACTATCCTGTAGTCTAATGCTTACCTTGCTTTTTCCAATCCTCCTTATGTCTTCTCCATAATTTCAAATACATGACAGAAACTGCAAAATTGTTATTTTCCAAAGCATCGATGTCTAGCTCCCTGGCCTAGAAACTAGGTTCATTAGTTTGGCTCAAATAATTCGTAAACATTCTCTACACACAGGTTTGGATGTTCTTATGTCTCAATAGTACAGGGAGTATTATTTAACAACAATGCAAGTACAGAGGGGTGCTCCTGGCTCTGCAAGGACATTTCAGAACTCAAAACGACAAAGTTAGGCTTTGCATGAAGCTTCAGAGCTTGTAAAAATCCAAATATTGGACCACATATTTTGAAATTAATGTTTCTATAAATTCTCACTCTTCTGCCATCCTGTACTGCCAATGTCTAATTCACTTCTATGTATCACTCTGCTACCATCAGTACAGATATTTCCAGTTTACTAGAAAGATCACACACATTTGGCATCAAACACTTGGTTCAAATGCCTGCACTGCCACTAGGTCAAGTAACCTGTGATGGGTTTCAGTTTCCTATCTCCAAAATGATGAACATCTTTCAAGTCGTTTAAGTGAGGACAAGTGGAAACTATCCAAAGTGTAATACAGGTTTACATTTGGTGCTCAGGAAATACGGATGCCCTTTCTTAACCTGATGTGAGTTTGTGGTATAACCACTGTCTTGTCTCCCACTACTCACATTTCTCCCAGGGAAAGCCCGTTCCTAGAGTAAACTTTGTTGATCTTGACTAGCTCAGGTCACGTAACTACTTCATTGATTATCAGGGCCTTCGAGAGAGCGACACTAATAACACTAATGGACAGCCCAGTTCACCCTGGTCTCCTCTCCGCCCGCCCCCCCCCCTCCCGCCCCCGCTTCCGCCCACTTCGTTATTACGGGAGAACCAGAGGATGGCTTGGAAACTTCAGGTTCTGGGTTCAACATGGCGCCATCCTTCTCCTTGCCGGAGACTCAAAGATGGCGACAACCATAAGGAGCTGACATGTTTACCCCACGTGATCCAAGCCCAGGCCTGAGGTTACCCGAGCGTGACGCAGGGTTGAGGCGGGGCTCCTCCCTCACACCCTTGACGTCTAACTCCTCGTGACGGTTACTTCCGCTCGGGGCGGTGGCGGTGGCGGAAGTGGGAGCGGAGCCGGAGTCTTGGCCATAAAGCCGGAGGCGGTGGCCGCATTGGTGTTGGAGTCTTAGAGAGCGCCGAAGCGGCCGCTGGAATCGGAGCTTGGGCTCCAGTCCCTGTTTTCGCTTGCGTCTCCTTCTTCGCAGGAGTCCTCGTGACACATCCAGCCCCGTGTCCCCAGCGGAGCGGCCGAGGTAAGCAGCGGGCCCAGCCCGGCCGGCTGCCTGGCCCCATCCCCCTCTTCAGCTCCTCGGTCGCCAAGGCCTCGCGTCATCTCTTTCTCGGTCAGGCTCTGGGTCCAGAAGGGGCCTGGCAGGGAAAGGCCGCGTCGCTCAGGGCTGTGTAGCAGGCCCGGCCTGGGAGAGTTCAGAGGTCGCCGGCTGTGACCTCTGGCCCTGTTACCGACCTGGGACCGGTAGTCACGGACGCATTATTTGTTGGTGGAGTTAAGACCGGAGACCCGGGAAGGTGTCCTGACTTAGGTGGCCGCAGAGCTCTGGGAGCCCTGTGCTCACTGCGGGACGCGGTAGCTGGTTGCTTTCCTTGGAGTAGCGGGCCGGAGGGTGTTGGAGCCGATTTTCAGCTGCCGTGTCTGGGGAAACCAGGCGCCACCATTCGCGCGGGCATTGGTGAAATCTCCCAGGTCTGAGCCACGTTTCCATCTGTTCAGTTGAACAGCCTGACTCTTTTTTAGTGCGTAAAGTTTCTTGACAGCAACTGAATCAGAGCGGTGAGTCAGGTCACATGTACGGGGCTGGCCTCAAACACTCGTATACATGTGACACGCCTCTGGCTCTGGGAGGCAAGGAGCTTTTTATCGTAAACATGTTATGGTAAATCCTGAAGGAAGTTTTCCAACACTGGAGGAAAGACTGTGATTGGCTCTGGAGCTGTGTGGGAACACGAGTCGGGGGATTCTTCCTGCATAATGGTTCCTAAAATTGAGAATAATAATGCACTTAGAGTATGCTGGGCAACGTTGAAAGACCTTCGCACAGGTTATATTTAATTCTCAGAACACCAGTTATGAAGTACTATTATTGTGCCCATTTGTAGATAGGGAAATCAGAAAACAGAGTTTAAATCATTTGTCTAAGGCCACACTGCTACTAAGTTATGAAGCAGAGATTCAAGCCTAGGCAGCCAGACTCCAAAGCACTATATTCAGTCTGAGGGTTGTAATGCTTTCAGATTCCCCTAAAGCTTGTGGCTTATCTTTTGGCACCCGGAATCTGCCTCTACCCCTGTCTCTGCTAACCTTTTTCCCTAGTGATGTCTTTTGAAAGCCTCCATTGGTAACATTAGTTCTGCCTTCAAGCCATAAGATAATCCCATTTTAGGTTGAACTTTTAACACATCTTTTTTGTAGTGCAATGCCAATAAATTAAAAGCTCGGAATCCTAGCAGAGTACTTAATTGAGATTTGAAAATTAGATTACCTAAATCTTTTGTCAAATGAGGTAGGTCTGGCAATCCTGCCATGTCATCCTTTCCTAAAATCTTAATACATAAAGCCCAGTCGTTGGTTCTTCCTGTTGAAAATACTTTATTCTCTCTTTGGTTTCCAAAAGAATAGGCTCTTGTCTCTTGTGACTTAAGCAGCATATTAGCCTTATGCCTGCTCATCCATGGAATAATAGCCTTCTATTAGTGTGTTTCTCTCTTCAGACTTGGGAGAGATTGTTCAGATTTGAGTCTAAGAACTGGAAAGTAAGTTGTAAGTACTTTGAAGGTACTATCCAAGCTCAAGCTTAGTACTCACAACCCTGTTGTATTCTTACGGTTGTTTCTTTTTTTAACTTTGCTATCCAGCCTAATGTATTTACAAGAGGGGACCCCAAAAAAAAACAGAATTTACTTATAAAAATGTGTGTATTCTTACAAGTTTAAACTTCAGTCACCTTCAGAGTACTCTCCATTTGAAGCAATACACCTATCAAGACGTTTTTACCTATGCTCAAAACAGTTTTTGAATGCACCAATTTTGATGCCTTTAGTGCTTCTGCCCTTTTTGGGGGGGGCGGTAAATTTTTTCTCCTTTTTCACATTGGCAAAACATAGTTGCTTGGGGGGAGATCAGGTGAATAAGGAGTGGGGCATGAGAGTCATGCACTTTTTTGTTCAAAAGCTGCTGAGCACTTAATGTGGTGTGTGCAGGTGTATTTGTAAGTCACCCGCTGAAAGAGTCTTAAAAATCACTGAAGCTGAATGTAGCCTCTCACATCAGCATCAGCTGGTACACTGATACAGATGGGTTCCTAGGGCACTCAGCTAGCAGGGGAAGCCTGTATATTACAAGGGGTGTGCCTTACAGAAGATAACTCTGGTTTTTTGGAGGTGTCCCCTTGTAAGTGAATAGTATGTATGGTAACCTTAAATAATATATAAGTATAGAGGAGAGTAATGGTAAGCACCTTTTCATTTATTCATCAAATGTTTCCAGTATCTACCTTGTATCAGGCATTGCTGGATATTGACTCAAGGAGACAGGCATTTTTCCTGTCCATGAGAAATTTAAAAATAGTGAGTGACTATGGCCAGGCATTATATTGTGGAATTGCTTGGTGGTAGAACTTGAGTCTTTTGGAAAGAGGAGTTGTTTCTCATCTCTGCAAGTGAATTCATAATAATCCAGTCGGGCGTTCTGGCTAACTTGAAGGCTTTGTTAATTTTAACGACATTCGTATGGTTTGCTCTTAAAGAGATCATGGAAGAGAATATTAGGGTTTCTAATTGCTCATGTCTTTTGAAGAGTAGCCTTTTGTTTCTCCTTTTGCTCTGGTAGCATTTTCTTGTTTACACAGGAGGTATTTTAGTTTATGTCCTGCCATTAAGCACTGCAAATGCTTAGGACTAGCTGTTGCAGTCCTCTTTGAACAAAGGCACATTTGGCATGTTGGATTTTTTTCTTCAGATGAAGAAGAAAATTTTAAAGTAGTGCCTGCCATTCATAGAACACATGTCATCCTAGATAAAACCTGTGTTACCCAACTCCCACAACTATTCTGGCTCCCTCTTTAAAAGGGGATCTGAATTTGCATTTGTGGTAGAACTACATGAGTAAACAAACAGAAGGGTGGAAGGTAAAAGGCACTCAAAAAATAGTTCTTGTCAGTATATTCCTGCAGGTAATTATTAGCAGCCACTTGGAACAGTATTTTTATTTTTTATTTTATTTTTGCCCCCACATGTTACAATCAAAGAGCATTGCTTTATAGTAAAGTGTATCTTTGAATTCAATTCCTGATCTCACAGCCAAGTAAAGCAAAAAGATTTTGGTTATTTGATTAGCTTTTAATAAATCTCCAAAGAGCTCTGCACTGGTAACATTTTTGCCCTTTACATTTGACATTAGCATTTTTGTTCACAAGATGTAGCAAACCCAGACCCCAGATCACACATGTATGACAGTCATCTTATGTACTGTTCCTCTCTGAGCTTTGACATACTTACCATTATTTCTGTGATAAATTGTCTAACTCTATCTATGTAATTCAGCATCGACCAGATATTGGACTAAGAGTTACAGGCAAGGTCTTCCAGGTAAGTGAGGAGAGGAGTCCTAGTAAGACTAAAGAGTGGTTCCCCGTGGTACTGATGTCATTCTTTGAAGGAGACTGAAGCTCTTGAAATAAACTGCCTCCTTCCATTTTGCAGCTACTGACTTTCTGCTGACTCTTATCTCCCATGTAACATTGCCATTGTATTCTCAGGCATTCATCATGTGTGTTATCACTTATCTATTAATGCCATCTAATAGATCTCTGTTAGACTATATAGACAAATGGCTATGCTGTTTGCAGTTTGCTGCAGCAGCATTCTGCAATGTGTCTATACCTTGCAGTTATTTAACATCACATCTTCCATTTTCTGCTTTTTCCTTCACACATTTGCATTAAATACAGAAAAAGTTTGCATTTATGTTTTAAAACTTAATGGTGATTGTGGTAAATGTGATGTGGTGGGTGAAATCAGAACAGGCTTTTTAGCAGTTTTTCTCAACTAGTTTCAATTTTAATACTCCAGGCTGTGATTTCAGAATCAAATTTAAGAATAGCTACTTGCACAATGTCTCTTTGGGGAAGGAAGAGATCTTGGGTGTTGGTTACAATGGTGACATACAGAACTGATCTTGTTTGTGTGAAGATGCAGTCCTTTTTTTTTTTTTTTTTTTTTTAAGATTTTATTTATTTTTTTAGGCAGAGGGAAAGGGAGAAAGAGAAGGAGAGAAATATCAATGTGTGGTTGCCTCTCACGTACCCCTTTCCTGAGGACCTGGCCCACAACCCAGGCACGAGCCCTGACTGGAAGTCGAACCTGCGACCCTTTGGTTTGCAAGCAGGCGCTCAATCAGGGCAGGATGCAGTACTTAATGCAGAGGACCTCAAGCTTCCCCATTGGTGATGACATTACCAGAACAGGGCTCTCTGTTTTGGTGATGTCATCACTGCTGTGGAGATCAGTCTGACAGATTCCTTTTGTCCATTTTCTGATCTCTTAGGACTGCTTTATGTTAGTACAGAGAAAATCTGAGGAAGCATGTTAAGAAAGACCTTGATACCTGGGCAGTTTTATGAGTTCTGTAACCTTGCTTGGCTCTCAGATGTGCTGCTGTAATGCTGCCAGATAAAGTGAAGGAGCTTTTGTTTTTCCTTACTCTTTCAAGTAAAGAGCCTGTGTCTTACTGTTGGCTTTCCTGGAGTTATCCAGCACAGTTCAGGAATCCTTTAAAAATTACATTGTGGTACATCTGAAACTAATGCAGAATAATATTGAATGTAAACTGTAATAGAAAATTTTTTATTGTTTTCCTATTGTACCGATTTCCCCCCTTTGCCCTCCTCTGCCCTTCCCACACCCTACCCCCACAGCCAATTCCCATGCTGTTGTCCATGTCCATGGGTCATTCATGCATGTTCTTTGACTAGTCCCTTCCCCTTCTTTCTACCATTATCCCTCTCTCCCATCCTCTCTGGTCACTGTCGGTCTGTTCCGTGTTTCCATGTCTGTGGTTCTATTTTGTTCCTTAGTTTATTTTATTCATTAGATTCCTCCTACAGGTGAGATCATACTGTATTTGTCTTTCTCCAACTGGCTTATTTCACTTAGCATAATATTCTCCAGTTCCATCCATGCTGTCGCAAAAGGTAGGATTTCCATATTTCTGATGTGTAGTATTCCATTGTATAAATGTACCACAGTTTTTTGATCCACTCATTTACTGATTGCCACCTTAGGCTATTTCCATCACTTTGCTACTGTAAATAGCACTGCTATAAACAGGGGTGCATAAGTTCTTGTGAATAGGTAATTCAGGATTCTTAGGGTATATTTCCAGTAGCTGAATCTC
>PVIA01018098.1:0-13716 GCA_004024845.1 Tonatia bakeri
GGACATTCCATACGGACATCAAGGCAGGTGTAATGAGACAAAAACAAGAACATGTTTTCTGAAAGTGCAGGGAGGTGTGGACATGACCATGCCATGTGGGATCAATGCTAATTTAACTGAAATGGGAAAAGGTAAGAACTGGGTCACACAACTCAACAGTGTTTGGGAGGAGATGGGCTGAATTTGATGGCAGAAGTGTCCAGACCTTGACCCCCTGCCTGTGACCAATGAGTCCTCCATGTGCAGTGAGCTGCAGAAAGGTCACACAGCATGTCCCAGATTATCTTCCACAACCTGGTGGGGACATGACTTCATTTCCAAGGTTCTTACTCTGAACGGTGCTCCTTTACCTCTGTGTTCAGGTCCTGGTGGTAGCCTGGGCCATTCTCTCACTGTCGCGAGCCTCAAACAGCAGCACCCCGAGGGCCACCAGAACCAGCAAAGCCACGCCCATGCGGGTGAGATTCCCCACTGTGTAGTCTTGGGAATGGGAGGCTAGAAAATGTGGACAAAGATGTCACAGAGGTCACAGCAGACAAAGTCATCCCCCAGATCCTGGATGCCCACCCAGCACACTAGTCTCCCCTGACAGACAGGACCCTCTGCATCCAGCCCCACAACTAAGGATCCTCCTACTCACCGCTCGTGTTATCTGAGCTTTTGTGTGATGGGCTGATGGCGTCGGCTGCTCCTTGAAAACGATAAAGAAGTGGGTGCATGAGGAGTTGATCCCATTCAAGCCAATTGTCCTCAGAACTCACCCGTTCCTCATGTGAGTGTTTCCAGCCCCTTCGTGGACCCTCTCTCTGCTATGAGCATCCTGTTTGGTGTCATGGGTCCTGTCAGTCTTCTGGGTACATCTGAGTGTAGACTTTGCTCCTGACGCCCTTTGGGACATAGGCTGGCTTTGCTTTGAGAATTCAGTTTTGGTGAGAAATGTGGTCTCTCACTACAGAACATAGGATATTCTTGTAAGCCCTGCTCTCTGTGGGAAACTGAACCATCCAAGCTCAGTCTTGTGGAGATGAGAGTGTATATTTGTTCAGGAGCTGAGGACTCAGGGTCAATGGGTGGGTCTCATCTACACACACAGACATAAACGGGGTACTCGAACAATTCTTGAGCTGTATGTATAGAAATTTTTATGAAAAAAATTCAAAATGTATCTAAAGTCTAAAGTAAATCTTGTAAAGCACCTTTATTTTTGAAAAATTTCCTTTTAATAAAATGATACTTTTCTTTTAAAACATATTTTATTTATTTATTTATTTTAGAAATGGAAAGAGAGGGAGAGAAACACAAATGTGTGTTTTCCTCTTGAGCGTCCCCTATTGGAGACCTGACTCACAATCCAGGCATGTGCCCTGACTGGGTATCAAATCGGTTACCATTTGATTTGCAGGCTGGCACTCAATGTACTGACCAACAGCAGCCAGGTCAAAATGTTACTTTTCATAATAAAGGGATGAATTTAACATAATCACACTTAAAATATGAGTACATTTACCTTTTTAAAGTCAGAAGTGTCTGTAACTTAAATCTGTATATGGAAGCATTGCTTTAAATTTCTCAGAAAACATGCTATAATAGAGAGGTGTGGGCAGACATGTAGAGAGCAGACATGAATTTCACCCCAAATCTGGGCATGAACCCTCAGTTCCTCATGAGCCATCCACAACCCCCCACACCCACCCTGAGTCTCAGGTGAGCACTGAGTGCTAGAAGCCTCCAGGTGAGTCCAGGGGCCTGCAGAGTGATGTCCACAGGTGGGGGCACTTATCCCCATAGGAGTGTCTCCAGAGGGGAGTCCACCATCCCCCACAGCAGCCCCACCTTGGCCCGAGCCACCTCTTGTCCTGCTCTGAGAGGGTTCAGGGACCCCCATATACGTCGGTGGGTCCACTAAGGGTCTCTGGAAGTGAAGTGCCAAGGGAGAGTCTACCTGTCCTCTCTCCAGCCCTCCTGGCCTCTCCTCCTCCAGAGTCCAGCTATTTTCCCTGAATTACAAGCCAGAACTGGACACCAAATTCTGCAAACCGACACCGGGCAAACTATTCAGGGGCCTAGGCTTTTGGGGAAAATCCCAGGGATTCTGTGTGGAGGTGGGAACAGTTGGCACCCTCATGGGAATTTCCAAATCCTTACAGTCTCCTTGATATGGAGGCTTCTACTTGCTAAGCTGAGCCCCCAGGCTGGATGGACCTGCTCCCCCACACCCCTGTCTCCCTCAGCTGTTTCATCTGTACAAGGTCCCAGTTACTGGGACAAGCAGGACAGGCCCACAGAGGGTGGGACCAGAAGCAAGTGCCACTTTTACACGTGCCCCAGAAAGTCAGGAATGGACATGCCCTGTGAGTCCTGGGGAGGCAGCTCCCCCTTACTCAGGTGGGGAAAGATCTTCAGAGCTCACCTCCCTGGGCAACTGAGTCCACACACACTCTGCCCTCTGTCCTGGGGGTCCTGCCTGTGGCGTGTGCCTCTGGGGAGCAGTGCTTCTCTGGTTCTGAGATGGAGACACCTGAAGGCAGGGGGCTGGGACTCCATCCTGTGACTCCAGGCCACTGTCACTTGTCTCTTGGCATCACCATCCAGCAAGGCCGTCTCCCTCCCTTGCTCAGCCCTGTCTGAGGCCTTAGGGTCAGGAGGTCCCAGTGGTGGGAGATGCCCATCTGCTTCCACCTCTCACAGGATGACCCTTCTCTGTGGAGCCACCTGGCATTCCCATCATTTCCATCATGCCTTAGACTTTCCTGGGGACAGGGCCCATAAGTGACCTTGGAGCTCAGAGAGGACAGTGGACTCACCTGAGACCAGGAGCTCTGGTGCCAGAAAACGGATGACATCTTGACCCCAGGGGGCACTGGCAGTCTCTACCATTGGATCTTACCCATAGGCCATAAGCCCGTGTTGGGTAATCGAGGGCATGGGCTGCCTTCTGCAGATGTGAGCCAGGCTGTTCCTCTGTTCAGCTGGGCACCCAACATCTCTCTCCACATGACCACCTCACCTGTCACCTGCCTCTCTTACCCCTCCATAGACCTCAGTGTGCTGGGGTGTAAGACAAACCATCAGAGACCCTGGAGCCCCATGGTTCCCCTGAAATCTCTCCCTGCTGACACCTACAGCTGGGAGATACAAGCCTGACCTTGAATATCCGAGGGGCATTAGATCCTCAGAGAGACTCAGAACATCCCTGGAATGGTCTGTGTCTCTAGCCCAGGAGCTCCTGTGCTCCCCTCACCCCACCTTTCACATGGGGTATCCCAACAGATACCCCAACCACCTGTCTGGTACCTCAAATCATATATGGGTCAAGATTGGGACTCACCTGAGACCAAGAGCTTCAGGGCATCACTGGGTAGTGACCACATCTGGGGGTTGCTCCTGTAATAACCATAGCATCTGAAAGTCCTGCTCTGTCTGGGGATCATGGGGCCCACAGGGAACAGGGACTGGAACTGCCCACTGGGGTCTTGCTGTGAGTCCAGGGTCCAGGAGAGCCTGTCTTCTCCTTCCCTAGTCAAAACAAACTTGCTAAATCCTTGCTCTGAGCGACATCTGAGAGTCACATTCCCTCCTGAGGTCACAACAGGGCTGGGCAGGGCTGAGAGGCTGGGTTTCTTCAAGACTCCTAGGAGAGAAGGAGGCAGCGTGTTAAAGGGAGTCACATCTCCCTCATGTCCCTCAGGGCTGGGCTCTGAGGGGGAGACCACTGAGAGTATCCCCCTTCCTGAAGGCAGAGCCTGAAAATGGGACCACTGGTTGTCCTCTCACCTGTCACCACCAGCTCCAGGGGGTCACTGCGCTCTGACCACACACCTTGGCTGAGATATGAACACTGATATCTTCCTACAGTGAGGTCTGTCATGTGTGTGATGGGAAACTTGGCCTTGTTCCCAGGATCCAGTAGCTTCTGTCTGTCCCAGGGTACTGGGCTTCCCTCTTTATCCAGACGAAACTCCTGGGCCTGCAGAGTCCCCTGACACCAGATAGTTACAGGGTTCCCCCAGGGGGTCACAGGGTCTGGTTCAGCCCAGAAGGTGGGTTTGGGGAGAGTCCCTGGAAGGAATCAGAGGCTGAGTCAGAACATTTCCTACCCCCAGTGCACAGCCCTCAACCTCCAACATCTCAGATGTTCTTCATCTGTAATCCCAGAACTGCTGTTCTTCATCCCCAACTTCCTAAGGACTGGTTTCCAATGAGGAATGAAACCTGCAAGCCCTGGGGGCAGACTTACCTGCCTTCACAGGGGTCTTCAGGCCCATGCTCAGCCCTGCAAAAGATTTCCTGTGAGACATTACCGCTGAATCCTGTTCAGATCCCTCTTCCCCAGGAGACTCTCAACTTGGGGGTCCTGACAGAGCAGGGCTTCCTCTCCCCCTTCACATCTCACCTAGCCAGAGCAGGGCCATGTGGCTGGGCGGCATGGTGGCTCCTCTGAACCCAGCTGTGCAGAAGGAAGAGACCAAGAAGTCTTCAGTGTAGACAGACTCACAGGGTGTGGTCACTTGGAAGTGGCCATCTCTGTCACAGGGTTGTCATGTCAGCAGTCAATCAGGAATGAAGGACAGTGTCTCCCCAGGTGTCTGGTTGTCATTTCCTTGATGAGGGAAGTTGTAGACGTGGTGCCTCCTGAGATGCCCCTCACTGGTGAGGTGACCCAGGGCACAGCCTTCTAGGTCAGAGCCCCCACTGTAGGATCCCTTCACCCTCTGCCAGCTTTCAGCCCCTCCTTGTGGTTCCACCCCAGGCACTGGAGATGTTTCAGAAAGACGGGGGTCCCTGTGCCTGCAGAGCTCAAATCAGCAGAGAAACTGTCTCTTCCTCACTGTAAAGTTCAGGTGAGTGTCACTGTGACAATGAGCACAAAGTATAGATACAGAGGAATAAGGAAGGACATACACCCCTTCCCCTGGCCCCAGAATGTGGTTTTCTTTCTATCGCAGCCACCCTCAGCGACTTCTCATTTTTTCGTAGCAACAGATCCACCCCACGTTCCTGGGTACAAACCTCTGAGTGATCCCTGCCCCCTCAGTGCCCCTTGTTTCTTGGTTCAAGCCTCCTCCTTGTGCTGTGGCACTGCCTTCAAGTTTCAGGGGACATGGATTTGGCTTAGAGTCCTCATTTTTATTTATACCAGATACTTATTTAAATAACCATCGACAATTGCACAACTGATCTGTGTGCTAATGTTGTATCTCTGACCCTTAGTTTCCTCATCTGAATCCTGTTGTTACAATCCCCAGCCCCACAGTGGCTGTGGGTCAGTGGTGCTGGTTCATGGGGCGGGGAGGGAGGGAGACTTCCATTTCCAGGTCAGATGAGGACATGAGTGGGTGGGGACATGAGAGAATCAATGTGTCCAGGGTCAAGACAAGCCTGTTGGAGTCACTTGAGACCATGTTTGCTCTGAACACCAAGCCCAGCTACTCACAACAGCTCTAAAGTATGGAGGCACAGACACATGCAGAAAAGAGAAATGAAAGTTTCCTAAATGGACAGGGAACCACGGTGGAGAACAGAGACTGAAACTGAGTGACCCCCAGTACTGGGACCATCCCTGAGTCATAGGGATGAGATCTCCCTAAGTGGACAGAGGGACCCCAGGTCCTCACAGGAAGGAGGTCAAAGTGTAGGTGAAGGCTTGAAGTCTGGTCCCTACCCTGTGTTTCTGTGTGGGCTCTGCGATGTCTCTGCCCACTTGCCCAAGTTCACGATCAGCAGTGAGCATTCTCTCCTGTGTGTCCTGAAACAGACCGAGTCCAGTATGTCAGCCATGGGTGTCTGTCCCATGTGTGCATGTGAGGCTCCCATTGGACCGCCCTGGTGGGCAGAATGCTGAGCACATACTGAGTCTGAGAGAGTGGATGGCATGGGGCAGGGGCAGCTGCCACAGCTCCTGCTGAGCCTGACTCCTAGGGCAGCCCAGGAGAATCTTTGGAAGATCAGGTAAGTGAAGGGAGAGATTCCTACAAGAGTGGACAGTGGAGAAATTGTAATAGTGACAGACTGTGCTATGGACACCTTCTACTGATACTGGGGACTGTCTCATGGAATGAAAGAGAGTCAGTGGGAAATATGAGAGCAATGGAAGATGATCACATCTAAATACCTCAAAATGAAAGGTAGGGTTCAAATTTTGAAACAATAACATGAATTGTTTTATGTAGATGAATATAATGAGTTAGAAACCTTAGAGATGAGAAAACCCAATAGATGGACACATGAAAATAATTCTTCCCATCAAGGACGAGACAGAGGTGAAGGGCCATTTATGACAGTGCAGTACAGTACAGAGGAAATTTCCAGAATGCAGCATAGGGACAGCAGAAGCGGGGACTAAAGGTACTCAGGGACTGGAGTGAGGAGGGTGGACGTCATATCTATGGTATCAGAAAGAAAGAAGTGAGTGTGACATTTGGTAACAGCTCAAGACAGAAATAATCAAACATTTTACCGAGATAAAGAAAGACCAATCTAGTGTCATGGAGCAGGTATATAGAAATGAAATCTGTGTCTTGACTTTCCTTTAAATTGTTGTTCAACTACAGTTTTCTACCTTTTACCCCCATCCCAGTCCACCTCCCCCAGACCTCCCCACCTCCCTCCCATTTCCAACCCCCCTTGTTTTTGTCCATGTGTCCTTTATACTTGTTCCTGCACACCCTTCCCCTTTTCCCCTGAAATTCCTCTCCCCTCTGCCCTCTGGTCTCTGTCAGCCTGTTCTCTATTTCAGTGTTTTTGGTTATATTTTGCTTGTTTGTTGGTTTTTTTGTTTAGGTTCCTGTTAAAGGTGAGATCATATGGTATTGTCTTTCACTGCCTGGCTCATTTCACTTAGCATAATGCTTTCCAGTTGCATCCATGATGTTGCAAAGAGTAGGAGCTCCTTCTTTCTTTCTGCTACATAGAATTCCGTTGTGTAAATGGACCATAGTTTTTGGATCCATTCATTTATTGATGGGCATCTAGGTTTCTTCCAACACTTGGCTATTGTAAATTGTGCTGCTATGAACATTGGGGTGCAAAGGTTCTTTTGGATTGGTGTTTCAGGGTTCCCAGGATATAATCCTAGCAGTGGAATTGCTGGGTCAAAAGGAAGATCCATTCTTTTATTTTATTTTCATCATTAATCAAGTACAGTTTTCTCCCCTTTACTCCCAATCCAACCCATGCACCCCTCCCTCTCAACTTCCCTCCCATTACCACCCTCCCCCTAGTCTTCGTCCATGTGTCTTTTAACTTTGTAAAAGGCAGATCCATTTTTAGTTTTCTAAGGAAATTCCATACTGTTTTCCATAGTGGTTGTACCAGTCTGTAATCCCACCTACAGTGCACTAGGGTTCCCTTTTCTCCACAACCTCTCCAACACTTGTTGTTTGTTGCTTTGTTTGTGATGGCCATTCTGACTGGCGTGAAGTGGTACCTCATTGTGGTTTTAATTTGCGTCTCTCTGATAGCTAGAGATACTGAGCATCTCTTCCTGTATCTCTGGACCCTCCATATGTCCTCCTTGGAGAAGTGTCTGTTCAAGTCCTTTGCCCATTTTTAATTGGATTGTTTGTCTTCTTACAGTGGACTTGTGTAAGTTCTTTATATATTTTTGGAATGAAACCCTTGTGTGAGGTACCACTGGCAAATATGTTTTCCCATACGGCTGGTTCTCTTTTCAGTTTAATACTGTTTTCTTTAGCTGTGCAGAAGCTTTTTATTTTGATGACATCCCATTTGTTTATTCCTCCCTTATGTCCCTTGCTCTAGGGGACATATCAGTAAAAATGTTGCTGCGTCAAATACCTGAGATTTCCCTGCCTATGTTCTCCTCTAGAACTTTGATGGTGTTATGACCTATATTGAAATCTTTTATCCACCTTGAATTTATTTTTGTGTATGGTGTAAGTTGGTGCTCGAGTATCATTTTTTGCCCATAGCTCTTCAGCTCTCCCAACACCATTTGGTGAAGAGGCTATTTTTACTCCATTTTATGTTGCTGCCCCCTTTGTCAAATATTAATTGACCCAAGAGACTTGGGTTTATTTCTGGGCTCCCTGTTTTCTTCCATTGGTCTACATGCCTGTTTTTTATACCAGTACCAGGCTGTCTTAATTACAGTGGCCTTGTAATAGAGTTTGTTATCAGGTATTGTGATCCCTCCTACTTTGCTCTTCTTTCTCAAGATTGCTGCAGCTATTCGGGGTCATCTATGGTTCCATATAAATTTTTGAAGTGTTTGTTCTGTCTCTGAAATATGCCATTGGTACTTTAATAGGTATTGCACTCAATCTGCAAATTGCTTTGGGTAGTATGGACATTTTGATGATGTTAATCCTTCTGATCCATGAACACAGTATATGTTTCCATTTGTTTGTGTCTTCCTTGACTTCTTTTTTCACTGTTGTGTAGTTTTCTGACTACAGGTCTTTTACCTCCCTGGTTAGGTTTATACCTAGGTATTTTATTTTTCTTCTTGCTTTATCAAATGGGATTTTTTTCTTGATTTCTGCTTTTGCTATTTCATTTTTGGTGTACAAAAATGCCATTGACTTCTGGATATTTACTTTGTATCCCGCTGTTTTGCCAAATTCATTTATTAGGTAGAACCGTTTTTTGGCGGAGTCTATAGAATTTTCTATGTACACTATCATGTCATCTGCAAACAATGGCAGTTTTGTTTCCTGCTTTCTGACTTGCATGCCATTTATTTCCTTTTCTTGTCTGATAGCTGTGGTTAAAACTTCCAATACTGTGTTGAATAGAAGTGTTGAAAGTGGACAACCTTGTCTTGCTCCTGTTCTTAGTGGAACAGATCTTAGTTTTTGCACATTGAGTGTAATGTTGGCTATAGGTCTCTCATATATGGCCTCTATTATGTTGAGGAATGCTCCCTCTATTTACACTTTGCTGAGTGTTTTTGTCATAAATGAGTGCTGTACCTTATCAAATGCTTTTTCCACATCTATTGATATGTTCATGTGATTTTTGTCTTTGCTTTTGTTTATGTGATGTATTACATTTACTGGTTTGTGAATATTGTACCATTCTTGCATCCCTGGGATGAATCCCACCTGGTTATGGTGTATGATCTTTTTAATGTGTTGTTGGATGTGCTTTGGTAATATTTTGTTCAGGATATTAGCTTCTATGTTCATCAGCGATTTGACCTGAAGTTTTCTTTCTTTGTTGTGTCTTTATCTGGTTTTGGCATTATGACGGTTCTGGCTTCATAAAAAGAGTTTGGGAGTCTTCCATCATTTTGGATATTTTGGAATAGTCTGTGAAGGGTAGGGGTTAGCTCTTTCTTAAATGTTTTATAGAATTTTCCTGTGAAACCATCCGGTCCAGGGCTTTTGTGTGTAGGGAGATTTTTATTACTTCTTCAATTTCTTTTGCTGTTATTGGTTTGTTCAGGCTTTCTACTTCGTCTTCATTGAGTTTTGGAAGATTTAATTTTTCTAGAAATCTGTCCATTTCACCTAGGTCAAATTTCTGGCCTATAGTTCTTCATAGTAATTTCTTACAATCCTTTGTATTTCTGTGCTTCTGATTGAAGTCTCTCCTCTTTCATTTCTGATTGTGTTTATTTGGGTCTTCTCTCTCTTTTTCTTGATAAGCCTGATTAAAGGCTTGTTGCTTTCATTTATGTTTTCAAAGAACCAGCTCCGGGATTCATCGATCCTTAGAATTGTGCTTTTAGTCTCTATGTCATTTAATTCTGCTCTGATCTTGGTTATTTCCTTCCTTCTACTTGCTCTGGGCTGTCTTTGTTGTTGTTCCTCTAGTTCTTGTAGATGTAGGGTTAGGTTGTTTGAAATGTTTCTATTTTTTTTAGGTAGGCCTGTGTCGCTATGAACTTCTGTTTCAGGACTGCCTTTCCTGTGTCCTATAAGTTTTGGGTTGTTGTGAGTTCATTTTCATTAGTTTCCAGAAACCTTTTGATTTCTTCCCTGATTTTATTCTTGACTCATTCATTGTTTAATAGCATGCTATCCAGTCCCCATGATTTTGACTGTTTTGAGTTTTTTCCCTTGGGGTTGATTTCTACTTTTAGTCCCTTGTGGCTGGAGAAAATGCTTGATATATTGTCAATTTTCTTGAATTTGTTGAGGCTTGTTTTGTGTCCTATCATGTGGTCTATCTTTGAAGATGTTTCATGTGCATTTGAAAAGAATGTATATTTAGTTTTTTTGGGATGTGGGGCTCTATATATATCAGTTAAGTCCATTTCACCTGGGGCATTGTTCAATGCCACAATATCTTTGTTGATATATTGTTTGGAAGATCTGTCCATTTTTGACACTGGGGTGTTAAAATCCCCTACTATAATTCTGTTGTCCTCGATATTTTTCTTAAAGTCCTCTAAGTTTTTCTTTATGTATATGGGTGTTCCTATGTTGGGTGCATATATATTTACAATGTTTATGTCTTCTTGGTGGATTCTTCCCTTGAGTATTATGAAGTGACCTTCTGGGTCTCTTTTTATGGCCCTTTTTTGGAAGTCCATTTTGTCTGATATGAGTATCGCTACCCCAGCTTTTTTTTCCTGTATGTTTGCTTGGAAAATTTGTTTCCAGCCCTTCACTTTCAGTCTGTGCAGTCTTTTGCCCTGAGGTGGGTCTCTTGTGGGTAGCATATATGTGAGTCATGCTTTCTTATCCATTCAGCTATTCTATGTCTTTTGATTGTAACATTTAATACATTTACATTTAAGGTTATTATTGATAGGTACTTATTCATTGCCATTTTCATACCTGTGTTCCTCCCTCTCTCCCTCTCTCTCTCTCTCTCTCTCTCTCTCTCTCTCTCTTTCCCCCCGCCCCCTCTTTCCTTCCTTTCCTTAAAGCAGTCCCTTTAGCATCTGTTGCAGAGCTGGTTTGGAGGACATGTATTCTTTTAGACTTCTTTTTTCTGGGAAGCTCCTTATATGGCCTTCTCTCTTGATTGAGAGCCTTGCTGGGTAAAGTAGCCTTGGTTGCAGGCTTCTGGTTCTCATTACTTAGAATATTTCTTGCCATTCTCTTCTGGTTTGGAGTGTTTCCATTGAGAAATCAGCTGCTAACCTTATCACGGCTCCCTTGTATGTTACTTCATGTGTCTCCATTGCTGCCTTTAATATTTTGTCTTTGTGTAGGAACTGTGCCATTTTAATTACAGTGTGTCTTGAAGTGGGCCTCTTTGGATTCCTCTTGATTGGGACTCTCTGTGTTTCCTGGATTTGTGTGACTCTTTATCTCATCAAATTAGGGAAGTTTCTCTCATCATTACTTTTTCAAATAGGTTTTCTATCCCTTGCTCTTCTTCTTCTCCTTCTGGTATCCCTATTATATGAATATTCATTACATTTCATATTGTCCTGCATTTCTCTTAACTGCTCTTCATTCTTTCTGAGCCTCTTTTCCTTTTCTTGCTCTTCCTGATGTTTTTTTCTACTTTGTCTTCCAGTTCACTGATCCAATATTCTGCTTCATCAATCCTGCTTTTGACTCCTTCTACTGTGTTCTTCAGTTCAGAAATTTTATTCTTCATTTCCTCTTGGTACTTGTTGATAGTTTCTATTTCCTCTCTCGTGTCGATATAGTTTGTGGTGAGTTCATTGCAGTTCCCCTCTCATTTCTGTAATTCACTGTGAGCTCATTGAGCTTCCTGATAACCATTGCTTTGAACTCAGTATCTGATAGTTGAGTTGTCTCTATTTCATTTAGGATTCTTTCTGAAGCTTCTTCCTTTCCTTTCATTGCAGATTGTTTCTTTGTCTTTCCACTCTTTGTGAGACTCTTCTTCTTAGCCTCAGCTTCTTCTATTGATCTGTTCTGACTCCCTAGGTTTATGCTGTGAACTTCTCTGGTGGAATACCGGTAGGATTCAGTGGTGCTGTCTCCTTGATCTCCTGAGCTCACTGGTCTTGGGTTGTCATTTAAGTTGGCTCTGTGTTTGTCTTTGGGTTTTGATTATTGTTGGGTCCTTCTTTGGTGGGTTCTTCCCACCAGCTGCTTAACTTAGGGTCACTGTGTCCCCCACCTCTTGCATTTTGTTGTGCTGGTTGGGTAGGTTGTGTTGACGCTGGTTGTTCCATGTGTACAAGGTTTTGAGGATTCTTTCTTGCTCTTGTTCAGTTGTTTGTCATGGGTAATTTGTCCACTATTTAGTTGTATTTCCAGATAGGTCCTGGATTGAGGTTAGTGTGGTTTCCACTCCCTCCTTCACCTTCTTCTGTTGTTATCTGTTGGTGGTTCCTTTGTTGTTGGGTTTCCTTTTCCAGTGGGTATCCTGGTGTACACAGCTTCCACCTACTCTTTTTTTGTGATCAGTTGGAGTGAAAGGCAAAATGGTTTAAGATAGCAAGAGTGTATTCTGGAGAGGGAAGATGGCGGCTTGAGAGGAGGAGTCTTGATCCCCCTCTCCAGTGCTCAGGGGAGAATTTGGCTGATCTGAGGAGAAACAGAGCAGGAGACCACGGATATCGCAACATTTATGAAAATAGGGCATCAGAAGTTATCCAGATATTGAATGAATGGTCGGTAGGAGATCGGAAGGGACCCGGGCTGGGCTCGGAGGGCGCCCGTGTCCCTGGGTCTGTCTCTGGGTGCCCGGGAGAGAGGAGTTGGCATCCCCAGTCAGGGGCTGGAAAGCAGAAGCGCAGGAGTTGTGCGCACCCACGGGGAACAGTGAGTACCCAGTCTGCCGGACCAAGAGAGGCCTTACCATGGGGGTGGAGTCCTTCCCGTGGGCGCCCGCGCCCCCAAACAGGGGTGTGTGTGGTTTTAGGGGGGACTGAGACCCCATGGCCCAGCCGGGAACAGGGAAGGGCTTCCGGAGCTGAGACAATTTGGTGCTGAGACGATCTGGTGCGGGGGCGCGCTCTGCAGGTTTACTCACTCAAATGGAGAACCCAGAAAAAAGCTATTCCCGGGTTCTGGGGTCCGCAGCAGAGGCAAAGGGAAGGGCGCGACCCTTCCCAAACCCGGAGGGTGCATCTCGAGACCGGAGGAGAGACGGCACTTCCCGAGAACTGGGAGCCTATGAGGGGAAGTACAGGACCCCTGCAGCCCTGGCCCAGGCACCGTGAACCCAGAAGAGAGGCGGGAGCTCTGCTGCGCATAGAGCCTGTGCTGGTGAAGCTGGGGGAAGGGCGCAACATCTGGCCACCTCCGCAGCTTGCGCCCTGAGCCCAGACGGAGACAGCAGTCGTTTCTGGGAAAAGCTGGTGGCCAGCCCTGAGTCTGACTGAGTTCTGTCTTACAAAGCGGAAAGGCAGTCTCACCGCTCGCTCCTCAGCCTGCTTGCGCTGGCAGGAACAGAAACACTGATTTGGCCAGTCAGAAACCAACAAGAGTTTTTTTTGTGTGTGTGTTTCTTTTTTGTTTGTTTGTGTTTTAAATTTGCTTTTGTTGTGGGTGTTTCTTTGTTTATTTTTTCTTTCTTTCTCTCTCTCTCTCTCTCTCTCTCTCTCTCTCTGTGTTTTCTTCTTCTTTCTTTCTTTTTTCTTTCTTTCTATTTTTTTTCTTTTCTTTTTTTCCCCTTATCCTACTAATGTTTGTTTGATTGCATCTTGTTTTGGTTTATTAAGCAACTTTTTATTTTTAAAAAAACCTCTTTATATTTTTATATCTCTCAATTCCTTATAATTCTTTTCCATCCATCTTAGTGTTATTACTTCAGCTCCAAATCTATCTCTCCTGTAATATGTCTTCTGGTTGTTTTTTTTTTTTTTTGGTTGTT
>PVIA01018099.1:0-13715 GCA_004024845.1 Tonatia bakeri
GGGGCAGGGTCTGGGAGGGAACCATGGCACTTGCTCCGCTCTCTCCAGGACTTCCGTCCCCTCCACTGCCTCCCACAAGCAAATTGGGCCCTTCCTGTGCTGGCTCCCGGGCGGTGGGCTGCTGCACTTTCTCGGACTCTGTGGGCTTCCCCTAGAAGTCTCCTGTGAGGCTGAGAGAGTCTCCCGGCCTCAGTTCCCCCATGGGGCTCTTAAGCTTTGAAACGCAGCGGCGCTGCCCGTTTTCGCTTAGTTTGCTCGCGAACGTGTGGCTGCGGACAGCCAGCTGCCTTGCGCCCCTCACTGGGTCTGCTAGTCGCCTCCCGCGCCCAGGGTCCACCACCAGTCCGTCAGCTGCCGTCTGCACCCTGCGCGCCCGCGCCTGCCAGCCAGCGTTTCTTCCCGCTGGGACCCCTCAACCCCTCTCCGCAGGCCTCCAACGGCCTCCGACTCCGCCGTTCCTTACCGGTCTGGATGTACTGGAGTCCGACTTCCGTTCAGTTCATTTCCCTCTGTTCTGGTTGTTTTCTTGTTTCTCAATTTTTGTTGTCCTTAGTTTTGGTTGCGCGAGAAGGCACAATGCGACTGCCTATGCCTCCATCTTGGCTGGAACAGGAATTGTGCTTATTTCTTAAACAAGAAAGGTTTGAGCTGAATGTGATCAAGTGTGATTAAGAGGACTTTGGGCTGGAATTGGGACAGGAGCCTGCATTAGGGTTAGCCTCAGCACCTACCATTTGGGGCAAGACACTTAGTGCGTCCAGGGTTACTTAAGCAAACACCATCTGTGAAGTTCTTTGTAGCTGTGATATTCTGAGTCAGTTTCTGAGCTTGTGTGAATTTTGGAGAAATTTTTACAAGGTAATGCGAGGTAGTACCACATAACAGGGGAGATATTTCTTGCCACTGTTTATGCAATAGATGTGAATTTGGAGGCAAGGAGAAGAGGCAGAAAGTTTGATAAGGATGTTGCTGAAGCCTGAACAAAGCCTAGATCAATCATGTGTGGGCCTGTTGGAGAAGAGAGTCATAGCCAATAAGTGTGAAGTTATGTTTATTTTTTTGGTTTTTGTTTGTTAGTTTTGTTTTTTGCTTGTGTTACTCTGAACACTGGCATTTCTAATAAGAGGAATGAGCTGTTCAGTGAGTAGAGTGTTCATGGTGCCAGGCATTTAGCTAAGGACCTCACACGTATGATCTCATTTAATCCTTTCCCTGTGAAGTGGAGATTCTTTTTAACCACCCTTTTGCAGATGAGAAAACAAACTTCCTTCTAAGGAACTTTTCCAGTGTCTTAAACTTTGTGATTGGCGGGCCCAGAATGCTAACTTAATAATTTAGAGTTCTGAGCCTATTTCACCAGTTCATTTCTGTGAGTTCTCTGAGGATGTGAAAGTTAGTATGGTTTATGTGTCTGGTGAATGTTAGTTAACATTTTGCTGATTTTTAGTGAAATCGTTCTTTTAAATGTACAATGTGATATTTGTTGTGATTTCCTTAAAGATATGAAAATTTGAATAGATACTGTTGTATAGGTTACTTTTGGGGCAAAAATAAGTTTCTTTTTAAATCTTGTAGAATAAAATCAACTTTTCAGTCTGTTGTAAGACGAGAAGGAGAGAGACATGTCTTTTCTGGGACTGGCACTGAGAAGCCGACGGCGTCTGGCCCTGCCGTTGTGGAAGTGGGATGGGATCGGGCGGTGCGCTAGTGAGCGGGTGGGTAGGCGGCTCTCAGCCTCCAGTGTCACGTTAAAGGTAAATGTTTCCTTAGTGTGGGGTAGTTTGTATTAATTGGTTCAGATTTGTTTTTAAAAGAAAACAACCAGTAAAGCTGTGTATTGTGATATTGCCAAACTCTGTTGGGCCACACTGAGGTTTGTTTTTGTATAGACACTACTGGTTTTGTTTGTTTGCTTGTTTTGGGGAGATACCAAATTACTTTACTTGAAGGGCTGGTACAAATGAAGGACATAAGTGGTGAATCAGTACAAGTTACGGAAAACGTGAAGGTAACTCCAACTGGCCCACACTGCTTCGGTGCCCAGGGCAGTCACTCCTGTGGCGGAGGGAAGGCAGCCCGAGGCTGAGCTCTCTCGCTGTCTCCCAGAGTGTGCTTGTCAGAGATGCTCCGCCGGACCAGATCCAGGGGCTCCCCACCTGTGCAAGCTGGTTACATGGTTCACCCTGTTCTTTGATGGGTTTCACCTGCTTATCCAGGCAGTGAGTCTCACTGAAGTCACACAAATGAAGGTCATCTTTTTCAGTGGCCAGTTTGTGCAAGTCCAGTAGTGACTGATTGACACTTTTTTCCCAAGTGTGATACACCTTCCATTGAATTCAGCCCATTCTTCCAGTCATCACCTTCCGGTTTCGAGATATGCTGGAGGAAGATTCAGCCATCTCGTTGGTTCTGCAGCTTCAGCAGTTTCTCAGCATGTTCCCTCTCTTCATGAGATTGGTGAAGAACATACTTGGCAAGGTTCTTCAAAGCCACATCATCGCAGTCAAAGCAGTAAGACATAGACAGGTAGACATAGGAAGCGTAGAGCTCCAGGTTGATCTGGCGGTTGATGGTGGCTGAGGTCATGGCGCTGGAGCAGTGGCGGGGACCTTGGGGCGGTCTGCAGGCACCATGAAGAGATGGCAAAAGGGTGGATCTGGGCAGCTGGCTGGGGTGGGGAGGTTGAGTGCCCGGTTCTGTTCAAGCACTGTTGAAGCAGGAGGCCACGGTGACTCTCGGTGAAGGCTGTTTGAATTAGAGTGGTAACGGTTGTAGCTTCAGACTGTGTGTGCAATGAAAGATCATTGCTTATGGGAGTGAAATGATGCCCCAAAAGTCTGTTATCAAATTGATTGCATTTCATTGTATATAAAAAAGAGAGGAATTCCCTAATTTTTATTTAAATTGCAATAGAAAGTCTTACTTTTACTTGGTTCTACGCTTTCTGGAACTTGACTTGTTTTAGGTATAGGCATTTAACCTTTTGGGCGCCAAGTGCTTTTATAGGGCGAGTGGGTCTGATCAGGCTGATGGTGTTACTTAAAATCAGGAATGAATGCATACTTTATGTGGGTCATGCTTCTAGAAGGGCTTTTTTAGGCTGTTTGTGGGACCAGGAATGTCCAAAATTTTTCAGCAGGTTAAAGCACCTGGTAAAGAGAGATTGTGGAGGTAGAGGTCTAATAATAAAATCCTCACAAATTTGGATTAGTTACAGAAAAGTCAGTAATAATCATGTAGGTTTAAAAAAATCTGAACCATAGGCCCTGACTGGGTAGCTAAGTTGATTAGAACATCGTCCCCATACACCAAGGTTGCGAGTTTGATTGCTGGTCAGGGCACATATAAGAATCAACCAATGAGTGCATAAATAAGTGGGAAACAAATTGATGTTTCTCTCTCTCTCCTTCCTTCCTTCCTTCCTTCCTTCCTTCCTTCCTTCCTTCCTTCCTTCCTCTCTCTAAAATCAATAAAGAAAATATAAAAAATATATAGAATAAAAATTAAAAATCTGACCCATTGTGCTTTTTATTCCACTTAAAAAATGAATATTCATTTCTTTTTCTTTCATTAAACTGTGCCAGTGGCTTTATACTCTCAGTATCCCTTAACCTTATAAGACTGCAGAGGAAAGAAAGTATTTCCAAAAAATGTAGTCATTTATTAAGTGTTAGGCTTTGGGAAAGGCACTGGGCAGTAGGTGCTCTTGGTAGAGGGAGCACAGGAGAGGAGAGGCATCTGCGGGGGTGGCGTTGAGAAACCAGCTGTATCAGGCTTCTAGTTCCGTCTCTGCAGTGTGATATTGATGGAAACAGTTTTAACTGAGTTACTACAGTGGATGATTCTGTAATACGCAGACTGTATTTGTGGTCTGCTCAGTTTTACTTTATGCATGTGGATGAGCAAATACGTTCTGGGCTGACTCCATCATTGAAGCCGTAGGTGTGAGTCTGGAGGAGCTGGCTGAGCAGGGCTGTCGTAGACACTTCTCCTTTACGGGGTCAGAGCTGCCTCAGCTGCACGTAACACAGACACCATTCCCATGTCAGGGAATGGACTTCCACAGCTTCTTTTTGTGTGTGCGTGGGTTCCACTGCAGCGTGGTACCAGCCTTTTAAGTCTCTCATTGGGCATTTGAGTTGTTCTCAACTTAATGCCATTTAGCAGCACTTGATGAGCAGCTTTGTAGGTGAGTCTTCGCAAAGCCCTCTGATCATTTTGTTTCAGGATAAATCGCTAGAGGCTTTGGTAAACATTGCCAAACTGCCCTTCAGAGAAAGCCTAAACTAATTTACAGTACACCACTGTCAACCTTTTTGGTGGCTACTTTTTCTGTTGCCCTTTTTAACAACCTGCTCTGCCAAACTTTTGGGAAGAATTCCATATTCTCTTTTTCCTAACTCAACTTTTATAAGGAAACTCTTATAACATGGAATAATTTTAAAGATAGGTTCTCAGCTAAGTGTTCAGTAATCGAAGGTTTCACTGGGCCATGGAGAATTGGTTATGGTATTGGGAATATTATGTTCTAGGATGAACCAGGTCCTCTGTATTTCTTTTCTTTTATTTTTTTTAAGATTTTTTTTACTTATTTTTAGAGAGAGGGAAAGACAGGGAGAAAGAGAAGGAGAGAAACATTGATTGGTTGCCTCTGGAGTGCACCCCGCCAGCGGACTGAACATGCAACCCAGGCATGTGCCCTTACCAGGAATCAGACCAGTGACCTTGTGCTTCTTGGGAGGACGCCCACCCAGCTGAGCCACACCGGTCAGGGCTGTCCCCTGTATTTCTTATGGTGGTGGTGCATCACCATTAGACTGTGGCCAGAGAGGTTTTTCCTTTTGGAGCACGTGGTGGTGAAACACCAATTCAGGAGAACCTTGTAGCATGGAGCTTCACTTCATTGCGCTTTGCAGACACTGCTTTTTTACACAGTGAAGGTAAGACCCTCCGCCAGCAAAAAATTACAACTCGCTGAAGGCTGAGATGGATGCTTAGCATTTTTTTTAGCAATAAAGTACAGTTTAATAAAGGTATGTACATTGCTTTAGACATAATGCTATCACATACTTAATAGACTACAGTATAGAGTGAACATAACTTTTATGTGCACTGGGAAACAAAAAATTCACGTGATTCACTTTCTCGTGGTATCAGTTTTGTAGCAGTGGTCTGGAGCTGGGCCGACAGAATCTCTGAGGTCTGCCTATATGGTCTAGTTCATCTGATGAGTGTGCTTCTGTGACATTCTTGGTGGAGCAGTGTTAAGAAAAAGAGGGAGATCTAGAGCGTAAAATATCCCACTGTGAAATTAATTGGTCTCTGAAGTGTTTTGTCCCTCCTTTTTAGTTTAAGGACTCACTGTGGTGATATTACGTTGGTGTTAAATGATGTGTTGGTTAAATTAACATGGAAGGAAAGTGTTTGTTTCATCTAGAGAAGACTGAATCTGAGTCCAAGACATCTGTACATCAAGGAGAATGAGGAAGTGAGATGTTTTCAGTTAGGAAGAAACTGGGCACACAACTCCAGTTCCCAGTATAGACAGGGTTTACTTTGTAGCTTTGGATTAGAGTCTAATTTGCTTCTTGGGGAATTAGGAACTGGACATAGATCGAGCACTGGCTGGGCTTAGATTCCTGGACAGTGATGCAGCCAGTTCTGAGGGAAATGACTTGCCCCGTGTTGTCAACTTAGAATATTGTGAACCACAGTGTGTTTGAAGTGGCCTCCCCTAGGGACTGGGTGTGCCCAGAGAAGGTGGGATGCTATTATGCAGAGTGGCGCAGGAAGTGGGGCAGGGCTGTGTTCTAGAGGTCAGCGCCATAGGAGCTGCTGGCCAGCCTGTTTGGGTCTCACACTTGTCAGGCTAGATAGTTGTGATGAAAGAAAGGGAATAGAACAGTGTGCTGCTCCCCTTCTAGAACTTTCCATTATTTGGGCACCATACTTGTTAGTTTGTGCATATTAATTTAGTCAGCTTTTATGAAGCAACTATAATGTGCCAGACAGTAAAGATACAGAGGTCTCAGGAACCTCAGTCTAACAAGAGACAGAAGAGAATAATAGCTGTTACTTATTAAGTATGTACCAGGTACTTAATATATATCTTTTCTCATCACAGAAACCTGTGCACAAACGGTAGGCATTATCCTCCCCATTTTTTCAACAGGGTTTGATGAAGTTAAGTTCATCGTCACTCAGTGACAGAGCAGCTAAGAATGGATTCAGAGCAGTGTGGGTTTAGTCTCATGTGTGAGCTCAGATCCTGGACAATGTTCTGCTCTGGTACAAGTCACTTAAACCCTCTTTTCAGACAAAGTAGACCAGTTCTTATTTCATAGGGTGGTTTTGTGTGTTACAGTTAGATGTTACTGATCCCAAAACCACTAGTAGTAATTACAGTAGACCCCGCCTTATCCACAGGGTTGCTCTCCACAGCTTCAGTTATCCACGGTCAGCTGTGGTCCAAAAATATTAAATGAAAAATTCCAGAAATTCACAGGGTTTATTTCAAGTATATTTCATTGATTATGCTATTACAGTTGTCTAATTTTTCCCCTTTATCCCCTCAGCCCTGCATCATTTCTCCCTCTAACATTACCCGTCCCCCAAGTTCATGGCCATGGGTCGTGCATATAAGTTCTTAGGCTTCTGTATTTCCTATACTATTTTTAACCTCCCCCTGTCTATTTTGTGCCTACCATTTATGCTTCTTATTCCCTGTACCTTCTCCCCCATTCTCCCCACTCCTCCTCCCCTCTGATAACTCTCCATGTGATCTCCATTTCTGTAATTCTGTTCCTGTTCTGGTTGTTTGCTTAATTTTTGTTTTTGTTTTACTTTTTTTTTTAGATTTTATTTATTCATTTATTTATTTTCAAAGACAGGGGAAGGGAGAGGGAAAGAAGAGAAAAACATTGATGTGCCAGAGATAACATGGATTGATTGCCTTTCATATGCCCCCAAATGGGGACCTCACCAGCAACCCAGGCATGTGTCCTGACTGGTAATCAAATGAGCAGCCTTTCGGTTCATAGGTCCGCACTCAGTCCACTGAGCTACTCCAGTCAGGGCTTGTTTTTGTTTTTTATGTTCAGTTGTTGATAGTTGTGAGTTTGTTGTCATTTTACTATTTGTATTTTGAATCTTCTGTTTCTTAGATAAGTCCCTTTAACATTTCATATAATAAGGGCTTGGTGATGATGAACTCCTTGAACTTGACCTTATCTGGGAAGCACTTTATCTGCCCTTCTATTCTAAATGGTAACTTTGCTGGATAGAGTCCTCTTGGATGTAGGTCCTTGCCTTTCATGACTCTGAATACTTCTTTCCAGCCCCTTCTTGCCTGTTAGGTCTCTTTTGAGAAATCAGCTGATGGTCTTATGGGAACTCCTTTGTAGGTAACTGTCTCCTTTCCTCTTGCTGCTTTTAAGATTCTCTCTTTATCTTTAAGCTTGGCTAATGTAATTATGATGTGCTTTGGTGTGTGCTTCCTTGGGTCCAACCTCTTTGGGACTCTCTGAGCTTCCTGGACTTCCTGAAAGTCTCTTTCCTTCTCCAGATTGGGGAAGTTCTCCTTTAGTATTTGTTCAGATAACTTTTCCACTTGTTGCTCTTCCTCTTCCCCTTCTAGTACCCCTATGATTCGGATGTTGGAATATTTAAAGATGTTCTGGAGGTTCCTATGCCTCTCCTTATTTTTTTTGAAATCTTGTTTCTTCAATCTTTCCTGGTTGAATGTTTCTTTCTTCCTTCTGTTCCAAATTGTTGATTTGAGTCCCAGTTTCCTTCCCTTCACTGTTGATTCCCTGTACATTTTTCTTTACAGAAATTTATAAGTTTTAAATTGCATACCATTCTGAGTATGCCTCGCCCAGTCCTGCTCTGTCCTGTCCAGGACGTGACTCCGCCCTCTGTGCAGTGTGTCCACCTCACATGTGCTCCCTGCCTGTCAGTCACTTAGTAGTCATCTTAGTGACCTGATTGGTTATCAGAGAGACACACACAGACTACACATTCACATGACCTTTTTTTTAAAAAAAAGATTTTATTTATTTTTAGAGAGAGGGAGAGAAACATCTATTGGTTGCCTCTTGCATGTGCCCCAACTGGGGACCTGGCCCACAACCCAGGCATGTGCCCTGACCGGGAATCCAACCAGTGACCCTTCAGTTCATAGGCTGACACTCAATCCACTTAGCCACACCAGCCAGGGCCCCATAACTTTATTATAGTATATTGTTACAGTTTAGTTTATTGTTGTTGTTACTAATTTCTTACTGTCCCTAACTTATCAATTAAACTTTGTTATAGGTATGCATGTGTAGGCAAAAAAATAGTATATAGAAGGTCCAGTACTATCTACAGTTTCAGGCATCCACTGGGGGTCTTGCGTGTGCCCCCTGTGAATAAGGGGGGAACGCAGTACCACCAATCATACGTGCGTCTGACTTACAAAGGCATCCTTCCGTCCACAGCGGCAGGTGCTTCCATGTGCACTGCTGACGACAAGCCTGAGCTGCGGTGGAGGGTGTCCTCAGTGCTCCGGGAGTCTGGGGGGTGGATTGCTGACACGGTCTGGGAGAGGTAGAGCAGACTCTCCAAAGATGATAATCCTTGGGCTCTGGAGAGATGAGTAGGAGGTAGTGGTAGGAAAAGAGAGGGCAGGACCTTGCAGTGAGAAGAAAGTGTTAAGGGGGAAGATATGGGAAAGGAAAAAGGCACAGCAATGGGATTACCACGTGGGGGAATACCTGAACCCTGAGAACGGGCATAGGTTAGACAAAACACCGTATTTCTGAGAGTTTTGCCGGATACATCCTAAGATTTCCTCTCAGCCCTTTAAACATAGTGTTCCACTCGCCTTGGCCAAATGGCTCAGTTAGTTGGTGTGTACCATGGACCAAAAGGTTGCAGGTTTGATCCCTGGTCAGGGCACACAACTAGGTTGTGGGGCGGTATGCACATGGGATGCTGCCAATTGATGTCTCTCCTCCACCCCACCCCCATTTCCCCCTCTCTCCCTCTCTCTGAGCAATGAACATATCCTGGGGTCAGGATTAAAAAAGAAAAAAATAGTATTATACTATCTTTGACTTCTGTTGCTATTGGGAATTTTACTGTCAGTTTGTCATTTATTTGTAGGTGATATTTTTCTCTCAGGCTTTTAAAATTTATACCAACCTTTACTCTAAAGGTCTTTTAAGAAGAAATAATTGAGCCCTGGCTGGTGTGGCTTAGTGGATTGAGCGCCGGCCTGCGAGCCAAAGGGTGGCTGGTTTGACCCCCAGTCAGGGCACATGCCCAGGTTGCGGGCTGGGTCCCCAGTAGGGGGCGCATGAGAGGCAACCACACATTGATGTTTCTCTCATTCTCTTTCTTCTTTTGCTTCCCCTCTCCCTAAAAATAAATAAATAAAATCTTTTTAAAAAAGGATGTAATTGACATAAAATGCACAGATCCTAAGTGTTAAGTGAGGTTTGACAGTTGTGTGGGGCCTTGGAATGCCATGAGTTTTATGTTAAAGACAATGTGGAAGCTATGGAAGGGTCTTTTTCTTAAAAGTAGACTTTTTTTAGAATAGTTTTAGACTTACAGAAGTTACAAAGACAGTACAGAGAATTCCCATGTACCCTACACTATTTCCCTGTTATTAATGTTTTACATCAGTCTGGTACGTTTGCTACAGTTACTGAACCAGTATTGATTCATTGTTATTATTGAAGCCACCATTCATTCAGACTTCCTTAGTTTTCACCTAATGTTTTATTCCTGTTCAAGGATCCCATCCAAGACACACATCACATTTAGCTGCCGTATCTCAGTCAGCAACTCTTGGCTGTGATGGTTTCTTACCAGTTACCTTGTTTTCGATGGCCTTGGCAGTTCTGAGGGGTATGGGTCAGGGTCTTTGTACAGTGTTCTTCAGTTGGTACTGAGGTTTTGAGAGAAAGACTACAAAGGTGACTTGCCACTCTCATTACATCAAGGGTAGAAACTATCAATGCAGTGCAGTCACTTTTGATGGGGACTGTCCCCACCTGGCTGACGTGGCATTTGTCAGGTTTCTCCATTGTCAAGTTACTCTCTTCACCCTCACTTAATTCAGGCGTTTAAAGCACACAGTTCAATGGTTTTTAGTGTGTTCATCAAGTTGTGCCACCACCAGCACAGTCAGGTTCAGACTGTTGTCGTCATTCCATGAAGAAACGCTGTGCCTGCCCCGGCTGGGGGCCTCACAGGTTGGCACGTCATCCTGCTCACCAGAACACTGCCTGGTCAGGGCATGCGACTTGGGTTGTGGTTTGGTCCCTGCTTTGGGGTGAGTGTGGGGGGCAGCTGATGGATGTTTCTCACATCAGTGTTTTTCCTCTCTCAAATCAATAAACCTATCCTCAGGTGAGAATTAAAAAAAAAAAGGAAACCCCATACCTGTTAGCTGTCACTTCCCATTTCTCCACAACACCCCACACCTTCAGGCAGCCACTAACCTGTGCTGTCTATGTCTGTAGAGTCGCCCGTTCTGGACATTTCATATAAATGGAACCATATAATATGTTCGTGTGTGTGTGTGTGTGTGGCTGGCTGCTTTCACGGAGCAGAATGTTATCAGCTCTTATCTGTACTGAGCATGGATTAGCACTAAATTTCTTTTTATGGCAGTATAATGCTCTATCAGATGGCTATACTGTATGTGCTGTATATTCATTCATCAATCAATGGACTTTTTGGCTGTTAACATAATGCTGCTCTAAACATTTATGTACAGGCTTTTATGTGGACACATGCTTTTTCTTGGTGCTGCATACCTAGAAATGGGATCTCTGGGTTATTTGGTAACTGTGTTTAACCTTTGGAGTAAGTGCTAGACTGTTTTCCAAAGTGGAGACACCATTTTACGTTCTCATAATTCTAGTCAAATAATTCTGATTCACAAGTAAGCAAGAGATTTGAAATAGACATTTCTCCAAAGAATGTATGCAGATGGCCGGTAAGCATATCAAATATGCTCAGCATCATTAGTCATCAGATAAATGCAAACCAAAACCAGGGTGAGACACCACTTTACACCCACTGGCTAGAATAAAAAAGTCAAATAATAACAAGTGTCAGAGAAGATGTGGAGAAATTGGAACCCTCATATACTGTCAGTGGGAATGTAAAATGTAAGTGTAAATATGATGCTTTGGTTTCAGACAGTTGACAAATACAGTATTCAGAATAAGAAATAATTAAGTCAGCTCTGGCTGGTATGGTTCAGTGGATTGAGTGCAGGCCTGTGAACCAAATGGTCGCCAGTTCAATTCCCAGTCAGGGCACATGCCTGGGTTGTGTGCCAGGTCCCCAGTAGAAGGCGCACAAGAGGCAACTACACACTGTTTTTCTTCTACTCTTTCTCCCTCCCTTCCCCTCTATCTAAAAATAAATAAGTGAAATATTAAAACACCCAAACAAACTAATTGATGGTTTCAGGGCAGAACAGAAAATATGCTTGGAGAGTATTTTGCTTACTGTAAGACAAGACTATTTTAAATTAAAACACATACTGTATCAGGTAATATCACATCACACAGTGAGGGTATTCTTTTTAATTTAAAAAAATGTTTTGAGAACTCGGCCCAGATGGAGGCATAGGTAGAAACACTGTCTCCTTGCACAACCAAAATATGGACCACAAAAATATAGAAACAAAAAAACCACAACAACCAGAACTGACAGAAAATTGAACTGTATGGAAGTCAGACAACCAAGGAATTAAATTAGACACATTCACCCAGACCGGTAGGAGGAGAGGGGTCACGGCAAAAAAAAGTGCTGGCTTGTGGATCCCGGGTGCGCAGGCAGCAGCTGACAGACCCAGACGTGCAAGACGGCTGTGGGGTGGCAGCAGGCAGACCCAGTGAGGCACGCAAGGTGGCTGGCTGACTGGGTGGTCACACAGTAGCATGCAGGTAAACCAGGTGAAACGGGGGAGTGGGACGGACCGCACAACCCAGGGCTCCAGCGTGGGGAAATAAAGCCTCAAAACACTGATTGAAAACACCTGTGGAGGTTGAGGAGCTGGAAGAGACTCCCAGCCTCACAGGAGAGTTCGATGGAGAGACCATGGGGTCCTAGAACGTGCACAAGCCCACCCACTGGGGAATGAGCACCAGAAGGGCCCAGTTTGCTTGGGGAAAGTGGGGGAAGTGACTGAAATCTGGCAGAGAGTTGAGCAAGTGCCACTGATCCCTCTTGGACCCCTCCCCCACATACAGCATCACAACCCAGAGACTGGGTTGCCCCGCCCTGGTGAACACCTAAGGCTCTGCCCCTCACTACGCAACAACAGGTGCATCAAGACCAAAAAAATTGGCTCAAACGGAAGAACAGATCAAAGCGGCAGAACAAATGCAACTAAGTGGCAAAGAGATAGCCAACCTATCAGATGCACAGTTCAAAGCACTGGTGATCAGGATGCTCACAGAAATGGTGGAGTATCATTGCAAATTAGATGAAAAAGTGAAGGCTACGCTAAGTGAAATAAAGAAAAATGTACAGGGAACCAGTAGTGATGGGAAGGAAACTGGGACTCAAATCAATGGAGTGGACCAAAAGGAAGAAAGAAACATCCAATGAGAAAAGAATGAAGAAACAGGAATTCAAAAAAATGAGGAGAGGCATAGGAACCTCCAGGACATCTTTAAATATTCCAACCTCCGAATCATAGGGGTACTAGAAGGGGAAGAGGAAGAGCAACAAGTGGAAAAGTTATTTGAACAAATACTAAAGAAGAACTTCCCCAATCTGGAGAAGGAAAGAGACTTTCAGGAAGTCCAGGAAGCTCAGAGAGTCCCAAAGAAGTTGGACCCAAGGAGGAACACACCAAGGCACATCATAATTACATTACCCAAGATTAAAATGAAGGAGAGAATCCTAGAAGCAGCAAGAGATAGGGGACAGTAACCTACAAAGGAGTTCCCATCAGGCTGTCAGCTGATTTCTGAAAAGAGACCTTGGAGGCAAGAAGGGGTTGGAAAGAAGTATTCCAACTCATGAAAGGCAAGGACCTACATCCAGGATTGCTCTATCCAGCAAAGTTATCATTTAGAATAGAGGGGCAGATAAAGTACTTCTCAGATAAGGTCCAGTTAAAGGAGTTATCATCACTAAGCCCTTATTATATGAAATGTTAAAGAAAAAGAAGATAAAAAACATGTACAGTAAAATGACAGCAAGCTCACAATTATTAACAACCACACCTAAAACAAACAAAAACAAACTAAGCAATCAACTAGAACAGGAACAGAACCACAGAAATGGAGATCACATGGAGGGTTAGCAACAGGGGAGGGGGAGGAAGAGAGAGGGGGAAAAGGTACAGAGAATAAGTAGCATAGATGGTAGGTAGAAAATAGACAGGGGGAAGGCAAGAATAGTATGGAGAAATGTAGAAGCCAAAGAACTTACGACACATGGACATGAACTAAAGGGGGGGAGTGTGGGCGGGAGGGGGTGTACAGGGTGGAGGGGAATGAAGGGGAAATGTGACAACTGTAATAGCATAATCAGTAAGATATATTTAAACATGTTTTGAAATTATATGACATAGAAAATAGTATTTTCCTACTTACTACCCAGATTTACAGAAGGTAATGAAGCATTATAGATGACAGCCAAAGTAAGCCTCTCTTAAGGTGGCTCTTCTTCTTCTTCTTCTTCTTCTTCTTCTT
>PVIA01018100.1:0-13707 GCA_004024845.1 Tonatia bakeri
GCACCAGGAATGAGCCTGCAGTGGCAACTCCATTGGAGCACAGAGATAGCTTGTTTTATCAAGAGATTTACACTGAGAAACCAGAATAAGTGTATCATCATTGGGAGACCATTTTGCTAGGAGTGAGCAAAGAAAATAAGATAGTTATATAGATATTTTCATGTAACATACATGTAAATTTTTATATGCATTCATGTGAACATATTATATATGCAAGTATATTTATGCCCACAAAATGCATTTTATTTTACTATAAATAAGAGTTTAAAGACAAATTGTAGATATGCTTAAAATATGTCTATTGTATAAAGAACCTTTCCTTCATTCCAACCAAGAAGCGCTGTTGGTCATAGAAAATGAACTATTCTACCTGACCTCAAGGATCAACCGCTTGTAAAACCTGGTATTAAAAACATACTATGGTAGACTCAAGGATAATTCTCCCTTTCCTTAGAACTGTATGTCAGATACAGGGTTACCCTTTGCTAGTACTATTCCTAAGAGATCCACACCTCTGAGGCTTTACCAATAATAGTGACAATTATTAAAAAGTCAGTATTGGCATAGAATTTACAATTTACAAAGTCCTAACCCATATATCTCTACAAGGAAAGTTTTGTCATCAGTCTCACTTTAAAAGTGACAAACTGAGGCTCAGGCAGTTCCACAGATTTGTTCAAGCTCACCTAGGTAGTGGGTAGCAGAGCTGGAACTTAAGCCCTAGCTAGGGCTGTGCTCTTTTCCATGCGTGAGGTCTTTAGAGTTTTTCTCCCCAGGCCATTAATTTGCTGTGGCTTGCCATTCACCAGCTGCCAGAGCAGCCTGCTGTCTTCTATTATCCAGAGGCCTACAGTCTCTCTGGGGAACTTGTGATGTTGGGCAGAATTTAAGTCCTGCTAGCCAGGCTGGGCTCCAGGACCTCTTTATTAGGAGCATGTTGCATCATTTGGCATTCAAAGGGGCTTGCAAGCAATGCTGATATAATGACTCAGCAATGGTTTATGAGTCCGTGGCAGTTCAATCCAGCCCTGATGGGTTTGGACTGCCCCTATACCACTTGCCTTGGGCCACATTCTATCAGTTGGTCTCTTCCACGTTTTGCCTCCTTTCAATATCACTCTACACTCCCTTCAGCACTTTAGCCTCTATCTCGGCATCTTCACTGACTTCCTAAGCATTAGCCTCTGCCTGGCATCAACTGAACCTACTTCTTTATGAAGTTGACTCTGTGTTCTTTATTCCTACCCTTCACACTCCTGTCTACTCCTGTCTATTATAGAATATGACTTCCATTTGTTTATTTGATTCCATTTTTAGTATTTAAATGAAGGTAATATCTATCTCTCTGGATTGATAAAGCACTAAATTAGTCATTCAATGAACATTTACTAAGCACCTGAAGTGTGCATCCTGTGCGTTAGTTAAACACTTGGCCTCAAATTAGGTCTTCCTTCTTGCATTCCTGTAAATTATCTCTATTTCTTACTATCTGGCTCCTTATAATCAGCCTTACACACTGAAATTCTTTTAAAATTCCTCCCTAAAATGTCCACCATGTGATTTCAAAATCCAAAATCCAAAGGACTTTTTTGATTTTTCACGTTGACTTCCCTGCAAGGATTGATATTCCTGACCACTCTTCCTTTCCTTGAACTCTCGCCTCTGTCACTTCCTCTGATATCCTCTTACTTTTCTCACATCTGTTTCTTTCCCAACCCCTCAGTGAGGACAGTTCCCATAGTTTCAGCCTTACCTGCCTTCTCTTCAATACATGGTGAAATGCTGGTGCTTAACTCTTAAGAAAGCCAGATCTCAAATCTTCAACCAATTCCAACATCTGATCAGAGATTCAGTCCTGTATTTCCATGACCCTGGACATGAACAGCCGTTCATCCATTTGGAACTTCAAATCAAGTCTTTCAGGCCCTTCTTGTGACTTCTCCATTTTGGCCAAGGGCACTGACAGCCTCTCTGTTACCCACAGTAGAGGGGTCACCACCCCCCCTCCTAGGTCCTCTTAACTTACCATCAAAATGAGTCACTGGTGATGACAATTCTTTCTGACAACTCCCTCTTTGCAAATATATTGATTCCGCCATAAGTGAGCTAAATTTGCACTTGCCTTATACCTCATGGTCTCCAGTTATCACTTTAATGTCTTACAGTTAAAAATCCTGAAAGTATCATTGTAGTGCTCAACTCAAAAATTCATCTGTACTGCCTCTGGGGATGATGTCATTTCAACTCTTCTATTGCTAGATGCAGCCTATCTGTTTATTGTGGTCTCAGATTTAAATCCTCGATTTACCACTTTCTAGCTGCGTGACCTTGAGGGAATTACTTACCCTTCCTGTGACCTGGATTCCTCATTTCTAAAATACACATGCATTTGTTAACCCACTGAAGAAAGGTTTAATGAATGATTAAACTAAATATCTAAGGTGCAACATAAAAAGGAGATAATTGTATTGCTTGTAGCTTGCTATACGTATTTGTTAATTCTTCAACTTTAATCAAGTCTTTAGCTTTAATTTTGTTAGTCCGATGTGGTACTATGTAATATTATGTAAATATATAAGCTTGAGAGTTACAGATACCAGCATTCAATTCCCAAATATTCTAATGAGTACCTGTATGCCACTGTGAAGTCATTTAATATCAGAGTCGAGGTTTCCTCCTGGTGAACAGGGATAAAAATACTTACCTTACAGGGTTACTTTAAAAATTAGGAGTAGCGGTAGGTTGTGTCTGTGATAGCTACCAACTTGATTTTCATTAAGATTATTCTTGAGAGTGGTTTAAGGAAATAGCTACCATCTCTGACACTGGAAAATATTTTTAGCTCATTGGATCAAGAGTGTTTCATGGCTCCAAAAGTTGTCTGCATTTGTCTGAATTTAAACCAAAGACCGATTTTTCTTATTTCATCTTAGTGCATGGCTGCATAAAATACCTTGCATATGATTAAATCTATTGCTCAACACTACTTTTTAAAGAGAGACTCTCTGAGTAATAATAGAAAGAGGTAAAGTCACAGATTCCAGAGACCTGGGTCTTTGTCTGAGCTTTGTCACAAAATAGATGTGTGGCCTTGGGGAAAGTCATTTCATTTCTCTGGACTTGAGCACTTTTATAATGCCTACAGTTTCTTGCAGTTAAAAAATTACATGAGCTCCAAAAATGGACTGCCACCTACTGTGTCTGAGAAATGTCTTTAAGATTTGAAGAATCCAGTGCATCTGAATGTCACCTCAGAAACTAAGCTCTATGATGAATGGAATGGACATAAAGTGTTGATGAAGATGGCAGAGGAAACTTGGTTCCCTGAAACTGCTTCGTGTCTAGTTTCTAGTAGTATCTAGAGTATGGGTAGCAGCACTGCAACCCATAATCACATGAAAATCTAAGAAGTTTAGAACTCCAGTAGAATGCTGTTACTCAGTTAAGAAACTTGTTTAATTCTAGGATGAATAAATGTAGTCAGGTGGACTTGTGTCTCTAAAAATTTTCTTTGGCATAAATGAACTGTGGGCAAATATTAAGCAAATCGGGTAATTTTTTCAATCCAAAAAGTCCTTACCACATGGTTATAAAGATTAAATGAGGACAATTAGGCAAAGTCTTTATGTAGTAAAAATGGTCTGAATGGTGTAAGAGCTCAGTAAATGGTAACCGTTATATTTATCATTAGAACAATCTCTGTTTATATGAAGTAACCGGACTAACAGTTTTGAATGAAACAACTGAAGTGAAATTGTGGCGAGTGTAGACAAGGAGTCTAAAGTGGTGGGAATCAAGTTTATTTCTCAACTGTAGACAGATATATTTATACTGTAAGTAAGTCAATATTGCTGGTATAAAAAATGCCAACAGAGAGTATCATCTCTGTAGACCCACTCAGCTTTAACATCCTGTCAGCAGGTATATAATTCTAAGCCACACACATCTTACTGTATAATTCATTGATGCCTTTAGGTTTCTGCAGAAGCAGAAATGACTGAAGTGGAGACAACACATGGTGTCTCTCTCAACAGACAAGGCTTCTGACAAGTTCTTCATACCCTCTACATATCTTAAAGTCAAATGCCATTTCTGGCACTCAGCTTTAAACTATGAAAGTAGTGTGGTTTAAAAAAATAACCTCACAGACTTTTGTCATTTTGTTGTAAATGAGAGCCAGGAAATCGAGTAGAAAATATTTAAAAACCCAACTTACAATGCATTCCCACGATTAGGGATACCATTTGCCTTTTAATAAGAATCCTTACATTTCATTCTAATCTGAATACTCAAGGAGTTTGGGTCATCATGTAAAGTTGGCAATGTCACCCTGTGCATGTGACTTGGGTTTGGATGAAAAATAAATGGTGCTAGATATCATTTATTCAGAGCTAGCTACTGTATCAAATGTTCTATATGCCTTCCATTCTGACAACCACCATGTGCGCTAGACATAACTGTCTCTGTTTACAACAATAGAAACCAATGACCATAAAGTGTAAGTTATTAACAAGGCCAGTTGGCGGGTCAGTGGCTGAGGCGTGTTTCCAGAATAAGTCAGTCTGATTCAAGTCTGAGTTCTTAATCACCACCATGGTCCAAAGCCTTCTTCTTTATGGGGATATTGTTTCTAGAAAAGAATTCTTTATTTTCATGTTGATAACCCAGATAATAAAAGGTGTAACTTTTAATAATATACGTTGTGTTTTAGGTGTGGGATACAGCACAGTGAATAATGACTGTCTTTTTGGACATTGGTGATGGAAACCAAAAGAATCATCCATGTCCATTGTACATGTGGAAAGTTCAGTTGGACTAGCAAACTGCCAAAATGTTTTTGACTTAGTGGTTACCATACTTTTCATGATGGTGACATTTTGTTAGAACTACTCTTTAAGATATTTCTCCATATGCTTTTTTTGTAAGAGGGTTCAAGTTTTGAGATTGTGAAATGTGAAAGGGATGTTCTTCGAATCATTTTAATAGTTCTCTCGGCTTTCATAGGAATAGACACATAGCGATTCCATGAGCTTTCAAGTCAGACTAAAATGCGACAAGCAAATAATCCCAAACACAAAATCTATGTAAAAATAGTAATGGGTAACCAAGAGATTTTTAGGAAAATCTATCTGTTCTGCTGCTTCTTGTAAAATGCATATTGTGGTGTTTGAGCAAAGCTTCTTTCACATACTTCCGAATTCCACAGCTCTTTCTGAGGCTTATTGTGAAGTCATCTAAACGTAGAGATGGACAAATTAGCTGTTACCTGAGCTGCTGCTGAGTGGAGACCTTATCCCGCAAGGAGCCTGCCAGGCCCCATGTGCTCCCTTCACACGTCCTCCAAGAACATGTACTGGGCACCTGTTGGGCTAAACACCTTCCTCAGCACTGAATGAGACACAATGGACAGAATAGGTGCTCTGTCTCCAGGGGCCCAGACAAAAGGCAGAACCGGGAAAAATTAGAATACAGAGGTGCTATAAATAAAAGTATTTTAAAGATCTATTAACTGCACCACAGGGGTCACAAGATTGACAGGTGTAATTCAAGAAGCAATGGAGGGAGGTACACTTGAATTGTATCTTGAAAGCCAAATGTATCACCAGGCAAAGGCAAAAATGTCATGGAATGAAAGACCTTGAGGAAAACTACAGCAGTATGAGGAGCTGGAGATCTCTTGGAGGTGGCCTGAAAGCTGGTTTATTCATTTTAAACTTATATATCTAAAATAAAACACACACCTGAGGAAGAAATATTGGTAGGAATGCCTGGGAGAAATGTGTGGTATGACATCCATGTTGCACAAAGAGTTTGAACACCATATTGAAAATAATGGCAATGGGATATTTTTTGAAAATAAGACAGAACCACAGACAGGTGTTCTTTATAGAGTAGCCTTTGTCCTACAGTTTGTGGGACAGGTTAGAGTGGTAGCAAACTGGAAGAAGTATTTAAGTCATGTGAGAGCTAGGCAAAGAGAGAAGCAGACACAGGTGAGAGAGCATGTGAGGCAGGGACTACCAAGGGTGGCTGAGTAAATGCAGGAGAGTGAGCACACAAAGGAGGCAAAATGGTAGCATGACCCAGGCTGTGTGTTTGTGGGATACCAGCAGGTGCCTGAAAAGATGTTTGATGATAGAAAGTTAACTCTCCTGGAAAACAGGCTTATGCAGCAAATATTTGCTGAATGAAAACAAAACTAACACAGGCCCATACTACCCAGACCAGGGATTTTAGCAGACTAAGCTGGCATGTTTTTATTTTTGTTTAGGAAAACATTGAGCCAATATGGAGTTCTAGTATGTCATTGTAACAATAAGAACTCCCTTCAGTATATGTTGAAAATTTTATCTAGTTAGACTCCTTATCAAGGACCAATGGAAATATCAATTGATGTGTGTGCTAAAATGGCACCGGGTTTGAAGCATAACATTGAAAATTTATTCTTAACTTTGTATATAATAATGAATATAAAGCTTGTGTAATGTCCTGTAAAGTGTACATTCTCTACTTGTGTGTGCTACAAAAAATACTGTAAACCTAGAACCTGGTTTGTTAATGTCCAGCTAGGTTCTGACACGTGAGCATCTTCAGCAGCATCTACAAAATACTGAGAGCAAAGTCTCAAGTATAAAACAAATTCATTCCTAAAAATAACCTGACTTGAGTCCTTCTAATAGTTCTCTCAGCTCACCCTGGGGGTGTAGACATCACCAAATTCTATCTGAACCTTTCAATTCAGATAAATGTGCAGCCATCAAATAATCACAAAACAGAATTTATGGCAAAATATGGGGATAGATTACCAAGGGATTTAAAAGACATAGATATTTTCAGGTTTATAAAAAGATTTCCTTGATTTTTAAAAACAACAATTAATATATACACCCAGGCTGAGGTTATATCTCCATCATGAAAGATCTTAAACATTGACTATGAATTTGTCCTAAAGGCCAGGCAGTCTTAAGGCTAGTTAACTTATTAAGAGGCAAGTCAACAGTGAAATACCCATGGAGTCATGCTGTGGTGAAGTCCTGACTCCTCCACTCCCAGGAAGCTGAGTTGTAAAATCTGAACAACCAGGAGAATACTCCTCACAGGGTTAAACACGATATGCAGTCACGTACATCACAGCATTTGGAAAGCACATAGTAAACATAGATGCTCAATAATCCTCAGGCGCCATTATTATGCTTGTAGTTTGACTTCCATTCCACCCTCAGTGGAAATTTTAGAGGTTGCATGTGTAATTAGGAAACACAATTCTTACATTTTAAATTGCTTGGTGTAAAGTTGAGAACTTAATTCAAATTGCGTTCTGGTTTTATCAGTGCACTATCGCTTTGTTTCATCTTTTAAGCACCAAGATCATCCAATATATATGATGGATGCATCATCAAATTTACCAGTAGTGTGTATGTCTCTTTCATATGCTTAGGCGCTCTGCTGAGTTTAACAAGTGAATATGGAATAATTGCATGGGCTCTGAGACACCGCACAGAGGAAGAACATGAGTTTATTGACGATCTGTGGGCTCCTGAGCAGTGGAGTGGCAGTTTTGTCTGGGTCCCCAGTAGAACCTCGCACAGTCAGCCCTCAGTGGAAGTGGGTGAGGAGTCAGCACACGGAATGAACAAACGAGTTACTTTAGGAACACTGCAGAGTCAGAGGTCTGCTTGACCTGGCTAAGATGCGCGTTACTTGTCTGGGAGCCCTCTGTTCCAGCGCAGTGCCCGGAGTGGGGCAGGAGTTTAACAACTTGTTCGAAAGAATTACAGCCTCAATCGAGGGTTTGTCTTCATACAATAAGGTGTGCAACTCTTGATATACTAAAAAAAAACCCACTTATTATTTCCCATAAAATTTCACTTGTTACCACTGTTTTTCAATACATTTCCAAAAGAGATTTACAAATAATGAATACTAGTTAACCGAAGTATTATGATTATACTTTCTGATTCAGTCTCTGTCTAATGTATCATAAATGACAAGGCCAAGAGGAAATCACAAAACAGTGTTCTGGAAGATTTGAGATTAATCCAGACTCACACTTCAGCATCTGAATAGATATGTTTCCTAAGTGCTCATTAGAAGTATAGGTGGGTGAACTATAAAAAATTCTGAAGTGGAGAAGGACCAGGAAAATTCTGAAGGAAAAGTGACAACTAAACCAATAGTGTGCAGAGGGAAGCACTACTCTGATTAGGCAACTACATTGGTATTTACTACAGACTAAACAACATGGATTCCACAAATGCAAAATCATAACCTCAAAGTAAGTGTATATATTTAAAAGCTATTTGTGGGAACACACAATTTAGGGAATAGAAGAGAATATGAAGATTCCATGTAAATCCCTCACATGAAAAGAATCAAATGACACTTTACCCCCAATGCTGTCTTCAGGTAGCAGAAAGAGGAAAAAATCCTATTACCGCCTTCATTCCTGCCCACCTTCTGTATCATCCTCAACCATTCTTCATTTCTCTGTCATTGAAACGTATCAGCTTTAAACCAATAAATTTACTCAGATAAACACAATGTAGTTTTCTTTTAAAATAAGCCTTTACTGAATACATCAACAAGGTCCCGTATAGTGAGAGTGAATTTGCAGCTAAGAAAGTGTGCGACATGACAGGTCTCAGAGGACGAGTGATGCGGAATCTCCCAGCCCCTCACAGTCCCTTGTCAGCGAGAACACACTAAACACAAACCAGCAGCAAAACGCATGATTCAAACAAGAACAAATCATCAGGATTAGCTTTCGGTGAAGACATGCTGGTCCTCTGAGGGACACCCAGGGTAGGCACCTTCCCCTTGCTTCTTAAAGGTCATGATGACACCCCAATGTGTGTGTTTGCCGGTGTGCACCCATGTGTTTCACACATGGATAAAATGCCTGTAGCGGTGACCTTGCTTTGTGCTCTTCTGGTGGGTGTGCTGCTAGAAAATGAGACACTTAACAAAACAATCCGATTTGTGTGTTATACCGATTGCATTATATGTGGACAAACTTCCTCCCCACAACCAGTGACAGGCATCCCCAAGCTAGCATGGTCTTCCAACCTGAAGAAGTCAGAGAAGGGATTAAATGACAGCTTTCTACATTAGTATTTTGACTTAAAAAGAGCATCAGACAAGGTTTGACAAGATTAAGAGCTAGGAAGGGTCCTTTGAGTGTTTGTGTATGTGTCTTTTTACCCAATTGGGCACTCTCCTGCTTTGCCCTCACACACAGCTAGAAAGGTAAGTCATGAGCAAAACCACTATTCTCACTTTCAGAAGGGCAACCTAATGTCTCCTTGTTATAGGTTGGAGAAAATGTGATGGAGAAAGAAGCCAATGGAAATGAACCACTTCACTGTCAGAAGTTGCAACGGGCCCTGAGCTGAGGTTGGCTGGTGCAGGCAGCATCTGCGCCTGGGGACTGCCACAAAGGTGCCTGTGTTTGGAATGGGTGCTCTGCTCACACCAACAGTGCGTTCTCCTCAGTGGCAAAGGAAGTTCTGACTCCTGGGAAACATTCACAACCATTGAGATCTGCACTGGCAGGAAATGGAGCCTTGACATTCGCTACTTCATTGACTTAGCATACTGGGCATATGACACTGGTTTTTTAATCTCGGGAACATGTGTCTAATATGTTTTTGACCAACATCTAGATAAGTAGAAGTTGCAATATTTCTCACAGGGTAGAATGTTTTCCACTTGCTACACAAGGAAAATAGGCCGGGGAGAGCAGTCCTGTCTCTGCCTGTGATTGTCCCACGTGATGGGCTGTCAGTGCCTCTGACAGTTTCCAGGAAAGCCCAGGGCCTCTCCATGATCAAACACATCTCCCTAAGCGAGAAGGGATTAAAGACAACCCTGGGCATGGATAACGGTCAGCACTCTCTCTATGATCGTGACCATGCCTTTTCCTTTAGAATTTCCCCTGCACAGTGGCGGCCTGCTATCTGAAATCACCTCACGTGGACAGACAGCACCAAACTCTTTACAAGCCAGTGAGTATGGCTTGCTCACCCTTGTCACTCAACGGAACACCTCAAAATACCTAACAATGTCTGCGACAGCGGGCTAAATACCGGGCAGATGGATCAACAAATAATATTCTCATGACTGAAAATATCAGTCAAAGCATAGTCCACTATGATGGTTGTTTAGCAGGTTTCCTGACACACGTTACAAATCTCATGATGTCCATTCTGTCCTGCTGTAGTTGAGAGCCTCAGGGATGCCTTTACAAACAGGGGCTGAATTTCATTGTGGCCACTTTGTCATGTCGGGCACAGATGAAAGTGAAGCCTGTCATCAGATTCTATCTCTTCAGGATCACCTTCTAGCAAAGGTTCCTTTTTAGATCACCCCAGCCAGTTCACACGACTAGATCCCCAGTGCACCACGTAGGCCCCAAATCATCCTGAGAATCCCGTAAGACAGCAAAGACACCTCTCCAGCCTTGGTCTTCTTGGTCCAAAGCACATAATTTCAGCAGCCAAATATCCTACTGAGGGTTATACACATACCACCAATAAATAAGAATGACTATTTTGTGGATAAAAGAAAGAAAACTGCCAAGTACCATCATTTTAACACCTAGTTTTATCTACACAGCCAAGGGGAAGAGGGCAGTGGAAGGGAATTATTAAGTTAAATACACAAGACCCCATGTCGGTGTCCTGACTTTAGATGGCTTACTGCTTCAATGATCACCTCCAAAGATTGTCTTATCCCTTCACTGTGTGGACCTTGCTCTAAAAAAGCAACAGCCAGAACTCACTAGTTAACCAACTAAAATGGAGACCAAAAGCACTGTAGCATTTAGTCAAATTAATTCATAGTCAATTTCCGCTCAACTGATTGCAGAGTTTCAATGATTGTGTCTAGAACATTGTATCTTCAGTTATAGCTTCAGCTCATTCTGAGGGATGAGAGAGAACAAAACATAAATTGGGGCTCTATTATTAAAGAAAATAAAGCTCTTACTACAAAGAAAATACTTGCATAGCATTTTATACCTAAAATTTTACAAGTAAGACACATCACAGTTCTATTTTTTTTAAATGAGAGTATAAGAGAGAGAGAGAGCAAGTGCACAAAAACATTAGCTCGCTGGGTCCCTAAAACAACGGTCGGTGGTAAAGGAAATACGCAACGCAGAGTGAAATGCCTAAATTTGATTTTGAAGAGAATTTTCCACGGGTGTGATTTTTAGATAACATGTGTGATCTATAGCCCTTCTAAATCTAAGGGAAGGAAAGGAATGAATTATGTATGCCTCCTGGGGTGTGGCATGAACATCCCCTCTCTTCTCTACACCCTCTGCACTATGTCCAGCTCTGCCAAGATTAAGGGAACAAACCCCATCTGTCTTGTTTGTTTTTCATCTGTTATCCTGTTAATAGATGACTGATTATCCCTCTACAATTCCCAAAGAAGAGAAATATCTAAAATTGAAAAGGAATAAATAAAATTTTAAAAATGGGACAGGATCAATGTCCAAGGGAGAAACGCAATATTGCTTTCAAAAACTACATTATTTTGGCCAGATTTAATGTGTCCTTACAGAATTTTAGCAGTTAAACTTAGTATCTGTTTTTAATTGTGTAACTATGTATGAATATTTTGTGCAACAAAAGACTTGCATCTTAAAAAACTTTCAAATTTTGAGCAGGGAGCAGAGGGAGATAAGCGAACAGCATAAATAGCTAATTACGAAAATATACGTGAGGCGACTGGAAGACAAGAATTTGTGAAGGGGTAAAGGTATCAATTCACGCTATTTCAACATGATACTAACAAAGGCAATTGACACAGTATAGCAGAAACACTGATCACTTGCTTTTGTCTACATGGTAATTGATAACAAGTTGTTTTAGTATATTCAAACATGGATCCCTTGTTGGTCTAAATATCATGTTGACATAGTTGCAATGAATCTACCCAAACAAATAATTCTTATTATCAAAAATAATTCCATTCAATATAATCTTCCCATTATTTTTATTAGCATCTTCTAAAAAAAGTATTCTAGAATATATCTCTGTTGAATGTGATTCAACCTGACATAGAATTTTGAAGAGTAACACTTTTAAAGGGAATTTTCTTGCTGGGACATTTTACCTGTCCCTGAAGACGACTAATGTCAGACTCAGGTCTCTAACTCTGTTATCACAAAGGGCCAGGGAAACATGAGGAGTGATTTTTTAAGTTCCTGGTGATAATGTCAACCCCCGGGCTTAAGGGTCTTTCCAAAATTCATCTCACGTTTTTGATTTTGCCAGGCTTTTAACTTATCTCACAGGAACCAACTTCCTCCTGATGCTTTCTCCAATTCCTATTTTGGGTCGAATAAGGGAAACTACCTCCATACTTATATATTTTGGATATTTTTTTTTACATTTCTTCCAGACCAGGAAGTATAGAAATAGCATGAAGATATCTCGGTCCTTCTTTATTTGACCCCTTTTATTCAGCCTACCTTGATGAATCCATTTTCACCTGCCCTCTCATCTGACCACCAGCTCTAGGAAAAGAATTCATTCTGACAGCTTCAACAGCAAAGTGGTTAATGTGCATCGTAAGGAAGAATCACTCGCTCTTTCGCCTTGGCGTTGGGTTCTCTTTGTACAACCCTGTACAGTACTTCAGCAACTATATAATTTTTTAAGATTTAAAAAGCAAAGAGTTACAAAATTGTTTGTAATTAACTTGAAATAGAAAAGATAGCACTTTTTTTAAATCCCATTATATAGTACACCATATAAATTACAGACTATTCAAATGCACAAATGCATCTGGGTAACATTTATCAAATGTAATTTGTGTGTCTTTATGTGCACACGTGTGTGTGTTCTTGGGAGTTTTACTGTCTGCCTGTGGAACACGGGGCCTTGGCTGTCACGTGTGGCAGTGCTCCAGGTCTGGCACACTGCTGTTGCAGTATCGAATGTTGTTGGGGATGTGGCAGTCTGTGTAATTAATGCCCCCATTTGGGGTGTAAATGGGCTGCAGTCTGAAATCTCCTTTAAGGAGCTGATCGTTATTTAAGGAGACGATCTGAAAGCTGGTTTCCGTCATCTCCAGGATGGAGTTGTCCTTCTTGGTGCCCGCCTCACAGTAGTCATCTTTCCGCCGGCCTCGGTTGTATTTCCACTTCTGGGAGGTGTAGCGCCCCTTTTTGTGCATGTGCCAGCAAAAGACACTGAGCAAGACCACGAGTACAAATATCACTGCACCCCCAATCAGGCCCGCCAGCAGAAAAGGGGAACCCATGCTGTGGGAGGTCGTTTGCTCGTGGCTGGAAGCAGTGTTGCTGCCATTGTTCAAATAGGAGGCGTGGGTGGTGGCCTCAGAACAAATGGTGTCTTCTACGGCTCGGTAGTTAAAAGCATCCAGTGGCACTAAACAAATCCGATAGGTGGACCTGGGCTCCAAATTAACCAGGCTCAAATGCTGCTTTTCTCCACTGACTATGCGTTCCTGAACAATGCCCCCAACTAAACTGTGGCCCATTTTCACCCAGGTGAGTTTGTATGCCATCACAGTAAAGAGAGACAGCCAGCTGACTTGAATAGATGTATCATTCACAAAATGGACAGAGAGCTGGATCCGTTCAGAAATGGGTGGGGTCACCTTTTCTCTGCCATCCCAGTCAGGAATAGTGGGAAGTTTCGAGGTGGTAGGAGTCGGAGGGGTATAGCTTTT
>PVIA01018101.1:0-13702 GCA_004024845.1 Tonatia bakeri
GTGTCCGCGTGCCTGCCCTCCCAGCTGACCCACCCTCTTCTCCCGCTTTCTCTCTGCTTTGGGGAGGGGGCGGGCTGTGCATTTGGGGACACCGAAGGCATTTTCCACAAGAAATACTCAACACTCAGTCCACGCCTCTTCCCCGTGGCCTTTTTATCGGGAGCCTTGAGCTCGCACTAACTGTTCAAGGGGGAAAAGTGGCTATTTCTAGACCCCTTTAAATTCCAGGCAACCTCCGCCAGCGGTAGGTACTTGGCAGCACGGTGGGCTCCCGGAGTCAGTCTGCCTGGCCGGGCCGCCAGCCGGGAAGAGGCTGCCCCACCGTGGCCGCGAGTCGCCACTGCCTGTGTCAGCCTTCCAGGGAACAAAACCAACACGGCGCCCGCGTGCGCGGAGTGCCCGCCCGCCCACTCGGAAACCGGCAGCGTGGTTCTTTGAATAAAAGGCAGCTTATCTGTGAGCCGCAACGTGAAGTAACAAGTTGAAGGTTAGCCTCGGCATGGGCAGACCATCAAGACATCTCGTTTGCCACCGCAGTCTTCACTCCACATCCCAACTTGCGTTTCTCTAGCGAGCGGCTAGTTCGCTGAATCCTTCAGATTTCCAGGGATGCCAGAGACTCCTTTAACTAAGTGAAAGAAATTCGTCACTCGACTGTTCCAAGAAGTCTTTCTGAAATTGAGACGTGAAGTGAGTACACGACGAAAACAAGCCGAACATGCTACTTGACTTGGAGAAGAAAACATCGAAGGGCCTACTTGGGTGTTAACGGCACGCATTTAGGATTTTCGCTGAAGTCCATTTAAGGAAGGAGCACTCACGTGGTCTACAGAATCCTCAGGGCGGACCCCAGCTACTTTACATGGGATCGGCTATATGCCTTCCTAGATTGTTTGCAAAAGAAAGGGGGCACGCCCTTCCTAATTTAAGCTCTGCTTGGCTTTCCTATGACATTACTGTGGTTTAAAACATGTGCCATGTAGGAGGTTTCCTTTCAATACCCAGTCCCATGCAGTCAACACCCTACTCAGAAACCCACGAATCATGAGCCGGTACATCAGCAGTACTTACATGTCACAAAAGCCCGATAGAGAAGAAAAAAGTCTTTATGGAGAGTGTTTCAAAAGACTGGCCTGTGTTCATTCTTCATGGCCAGAAAGAAATCGCTGCTTCTGTACCCTCCCCAGCCAGGCCTTTGTCAAGTTTTGTACAACTTATAATGTGGGGAGAAAGCAATTGCTCTTTCAATTTTTCTAAAAGAAAATTAGAGTTTCTCACTACACAGGATGCCGCTCCTACACCTGGAGGCGCGCAGCTCCAGGCTTTACCTTTGGGGGAGGCCATCTGACCTGGGCATGGTGGAGGGGCGCCTGAGTTCCTCTGTCCCTCCCTCTACACCATTACTGCCCCCACACCCCCACCACAGCAGTCTGCACCTGCCTGCATTCGGGGCGCAGGTCCTTGGCTTTCCCCGGGGGATGATTATGAGAAACAACACTATGAAACTTGCCATCTCTCATTTATTGCATATTTTGTGACCCATGACATCATTCAAAGGCCCCTGTCAAACAAGACATGTATTTCAGACCTAAGAGAAAAGCTTGCTTTCTTCCAAGGAACTGATAAGCTTTTTGCGTATGGATGACAAGAATTATTTCAACTGATTGTGTTTTTCTATTTATTCTGGCACAGGAAACTCAGGACCAATTTTATGGCCTTAAGCCATACAAGAACCCATTGGGGGGGGGATCCCATGTGGAATTACATGCCAGCTTCCTCCCAGTGCAGTGCTCTCTGCCCTGGATGCACACTGGTACCATCTGGGAGCTTTAAAATGACCAAGGGCCTGGTGCCAGCGTAAGAGACTACGATTTCATTGGTTCAGGATAGGGACACGAGCATCAGTAATTCAGTAGCTTCCCCGGTGATGCTAACATGCACGTGAGGCTGAGAGTGGCAGCCTTGGCCAGCGGTTCCCAAACATTGCTGCGCATAGGAAAACTTGGGGATCTTTAAAACTGCTGCTCTCTGCCCACCACCCCCCATACACTCTGCTTGAATTGACATGAGGGTTCCACATGGGCACCAGGAGTTTCACAAGCTCTGCGGGTAATTCTAATGCACGGCAAAATTAAAGGGTCTCTGGCCTAGACTTATATTCTTATTCTTTACATATTTTCCATGATCCTGATGGTTTTTAAATGTTTTTTTTAACTTAGAGGAAGTTACATATGATAAACATACTCAAATCCTTTGTGGAATGAAGTAGGATGTAAACAAATATACTTAATATGACCAGGACCATGGATCAGTTTTACCCGCCCTGTCCCACTCTGCAGCCTCGGATCAGCAATCCAGTCTCTGGGTGGGAGGGCAGCAAGGACACCCCTCAGGAGAAACTATTCCTCAGTCTTATCCAAAGGGAAATTGTTCTATCCCCCAGTTGGTTTCACACCTACCCAACAATTATGTATAACCTCACTTGTAAGATTGTTCTCTGGAATTTGTTCTGTTTGTTCCCTTTGGAGGCTGCTTTTAACGTCTTGGATTTGCTGCTGTGGGTGTTTGGGAAATGCTCTTCACTTGCATCATCAGCAAAGAAAAATTAGCAAGAACAATTTTAACGTACAAGGGGTAATCACAAATGGGGAACATTTTAATGCTAGGCCTCTTTGCAAATGATTGAGCTGGCTTAGCAAACCATATCTTAGTCAAGCTGGAGAAGTACCCAAAGCTCAATAATACAGTGTCACATATTTGCCTGTTTCATATCAATAACCCTTGATTTTTCTCTTTAAGTTTTGGTGATTTGTGTCCTTTAAAACAGCAGTCCCTGACCTTTCTGGCATCAGGGACTGGTTTCCTGGAAGATAATTTTTCCACAGATGGGGGTGGGGGGTGAGGGGGGATGATCTGGGGATAATTCAAGCGCATTACATTCAAGCTAACCTCTTGTTGTTCGGCCTGGTTCCTAACAGGCCACGGACCAGTACCGGTTTGAGGCCCAGAGGCTGGAGACCCCTGCTTTGAAAAGAAAGCTTGAGAAGCAGACATTTCGAAGATGGCCATGTGTCTGTTAAAAATGGTGTCATCTTGGAACTTAGCAGCATCCACTGGCGTGTAGAGAAATCTCACCAATTGAAGGCATTTATGATTATATAAGGAAATAAACCATGCTTCAAACTTTTGACAAGTAGAGAGGTGGGTAGCAAAGAATGACTTGTAAATAGCTCGTCTTGTTTGTATTAAAATAGCTGAGCTCTCGAAGAAGCTCATTTGGGACACAAATGTCATTGAGCACGCTCTAAAGATAATATTGTCTGAGAGGGAGGTACATGGTTCCTATTTTTTTAGTTTTTATTTATTCATATTTTTAGAGAGAGGGGACGGTTGGGAGAAAGAGTGGGAGAGAAACGTCTGCGTGAAAGAGAATCATTGGTCAGTTGCTTCCGGGAGGCACCCTGACCGGGGGGACCGAACCTGCAACCCAAGCGTGTGCTCTGACCAGGAGTCACACCAGTGACCTTTGATCTGCAGGAAGACGCCCGACCAACTGAGCCACACCAGTCAGGGCCTTGGTTCCTTTTGTGGTTCCAATCTGACAAATTACCTGCCTTTTAACTGGCTTCATTCGCTATTTACTTCTTTAAAAAATCATCAATGTCTAAAACACCTGGATTTGCTTCCACCTGTTGACTGTATATATTTTTTCCTTTTTATTCAGTTGTGTTGCTGCTGTTCTTTGTTTTCGTATTGCTGAATTTGTTCCCTTCTCCTGGTTGGGATATTCATCACTGCATTTCTCTTGTCTTACTGTTCACCTTTGATGCTCTACATGCATGCCAAACTAAACAGACCAAAAGTTAGTATCTTAACCCCCCATCGGAACAGTGCAGGAGGTTTAAAACAGTTCCTGATCGACTGTTTCCGTGGTATTACTTCCACGACATTCTCATTTCATTCTGTCCTTTTTCAAACCACCAAGTTAGATATTACTTTTATATTATCCATTTTCGTTTAGCTTTACCGTTATGACTCGTGGTCTTGTTTTTAAGGATTCTCTGTTGCTTCCCAGACATTCCTTTGGGATCACATCGCTGCTCCTGAGGGACAGCCCCTTGAATTCCTTTAGTAAGGGCCCATTGGAGATAAGCTTTCCGTGTTTATCAGAAGATATCTACCCTCGTCCATGCAAGAGGCTGAAAATTATGTACTAGAGGCAGACTCAGATCTGTTGTGGAATGTGGAAAGACGTAAATAAATGTTCTTAATGTGAGCAGTGTCATTGATTTTTCCCCACCCTTGCCATCCGAAGTCTTAGGTTTGTAAAATCAATTTATTTGGGGGCTTCAGGAGGACAAGGCAACCCTTAGGAAAAACTACACAATAGTCTTATCTAAGATAAAATGGTTGTCTTGTTCTCGGGCCTTCGAAGATGCTACGCCTCTGGTTTCTGGCTGCTGCTGTTGGCGATGAATGGTTGTCTTTGTCTGAGGATTGTTCCTTTGGAGCTCATTTGCCCTCTCTCTAATTACGTTTTGTTCTGGGTATTCTAAACTTTCTACAGTTTTTCTATATGTGGCTTCTTCTTACTTATCCTGTCTAATGTATTCGTGCTTTCTCTACATGTGGATTTTAAACTTTTATTACTTCTGAAAAATGTTCAGCTCTCGTTTCTTAAAAAACTGCCTTTTCTCCGTCCTCTATATTTGTATATTAATCCTATAGTGACCTTCTCCTTCTGTTATCAGTATCTCTTAACCTCTTTACCATATTCTTCCTCCTTGTCTGTGCTGCGTTCTGAGTGATCTCTTCAGAGCTGTCTTCTGCTCTGCTAGAGAGCTGTTTCATTGGGTCTCATCATCTACGTAAGCCATCAACTAATTTTTTTATTCAACAATATTTTTCATATCTAAAAGTTCCATTCAACTTTTTTCAAACCAGCCTCATCCTTCTGTTTTTTTTTAAATTATAGTTGATTACAGTTGACATTCAATATTATATTAATTTCAGACATATAACGTAGTGGTTAACCATTTATATAATGTACAAAGTATGACTAGTGCCTACCTGGCACCACACATGGCTGTTACAATATTGCTGACTGTACGCCCTGTGCTGTGCCCCATGCCTGTGACTACTTTGTAACCACCCATTCATACTTCTTAATTCCGTTCTCACCCCGCCCATTGGCAGTCAACGGTTTGTTCTCTGTATCCAGCCTTACCATTCCTGCTGGTTTCTTCTTTTGTGTTTCCAAATTTTGTTTCTTTAAGCATTTTATAACTTAACAATTTTACAGTTTGCTAATCCTAATATCTAAAAATTTGGAATGTGTCTTCCATTGTTCCTGCAGAGTCTTGCATATAGGGACTTCCTTCCATGTACGTTTGTTATGATTTCATTTGGTTGTGATTTAATTTGGTTCATCTTAGCCAAGGAAAATCCCGAGTGGCTTTATGTTTGCTTCTGCTCAGATCAAGCTCCTACCACCTAGGAACCATGTCAGCCCTATTTGAGAGTCTGGGTTTTATCAAATTAACTAAAGAATCTGATGGCTTTGGCTAGAAACAAATGATAAAAATTTATTCAAGGGTCTTAGAGTTTTCAAACTGAGAACACAGCTAGACAAAAACCCGGAAGTGTTCCAAAGAAGAAAGAAAAGTTAAGAGTCCTTATAGTACACAAAGTACATTCCTAAGAAGTTTTAGTCCTGCATTCTTAGCCCTAGGATTGGTCTGAGATAGTTATCAGTCTGCTGTCAGCAGTCCAGGTGGTGAATGGCAGGTGGTCTGGATACACGAGTCCTCGGGGGAGTGGGGGCAGGGGTGTGACCAGAGGGTCATCTGGAGCGCTGGTAGATGTCCAGATGTATACCCAGGCATTGACCCAGGACTGCAAACCTCAAGAAGTTGATTTCCAGGCTAGTTAGAACAAGAATAGAGCCTTTCCTCACACCTCAACTTTCATATAATTTTAGCAGCTTGGTTAAAATGTCTTGATTTTATATATTCCCTCTCTTCATTCTTTCCTTTCTTTGATACAGAAGTCTCAAGTTCACCATTAGCCCAAAAATTAGTCTCCCCTCAATTTTAGTGCTGATACAGGATTGACTTGCTACTGACGGCATTGTTCTCTGGTTTCAGCTTTTTCGGGGTATGGTCTTGAAAAAGCTGAAACCAGAGGGGTATGAAGGGGTATGCTCCGCTGTCTTACTATGCAGCAAATACTTCCTCACTCCAGGAGGAATGAATGCTCCTGCCCCAGTGATGTGGTGTGACTGGCCGATGCCATTCAAGCAGAAGCGGCACTGTGGCCAGTTCAAAACAGAGATCCTGAGAGGCTTTGCAAGTCTTTGCCCCCCCTTTTGTGCTCCTGCTTTCTGCTAAGAGAACATTACACCCCAAGTCCCATAACGATATTACAGGAAACAGCTGAACTTGACCTACAACCTGGAGCAGGGTCACCTGACTCACAGTTGCCAACATGCCTTGTGAACGAGAGATAAATACTCATTGTTACAGCCACTGAGGTTTTGAGATTTGGGCTGCACTTCACAGGCATGGCTGACCACTACATGGAACCCCTGGGGGTTGGTTTCCCTTACTTACTGCCGGCCTAGTGATACATTTAGGAAGTTACGATAGTTTTTAACAGGGAGGCCCAAGTAGCTAGAGCACCGCTCAATAGCAGAGAGAGCTCTGTGGACCTTACTTAAAAACGAAGCACTTGAAATTGAATGCAGTTGGATTTCTGTTTGTTTGTTTTTTTGTTTTCCCTAAAAGAGGCTGTTGTGTTCTTTTAAATAATGCCTTTACATTCTTATTAGTTCCCATTAACTCATTTAGTCAACTTAAAAATCAAACACCAAATTCTTATTTCCTTGAAATTGACAAGTGTATGAATTAGCTTCCTGTAGACATGAGCAAATCACCACACACTAGGAAGCAACAGGAATGTCTTCCCTTACAGTTCCAGAGGCCAGAGGTCTGAAGTCAGCATCTCCTCTGAAGTCAGCGTCACGGGGCTGAAACCAAGGTGTCTCCCTCTCTCCAGGCCGCGCCCCGGGCTGCAGGGGAGAGTGGATTCCTGGCCTTCCAGCATCCCGAGCAGCATTCCTCTGCTCAGGACCTCTCCCTCCACCTTCAAAACTATCTCTCTCTTTGTTGAAGTCCTCATATCACCTTCTTGCTTTCCAGCTGCAGTAAAATCTCCCCCTGCCTCCCTCTTATGAAGACCCTAGTAATTACACTTAGGGCCCACCCGGACAATCCAGGATAACCTCCCCATCTCAGAACAGCCTTAATTTATCCACCTGCAAGAACTTCTTGCCATTTAAGGTAATGTTCACAGGTTCCAGGGATTGGGACCTGGGTATTTTGCAGGCCATTGTTCAGCCAACCACAAGAAGTATGCTGGCAAGCATCAGTCTATACTTTTGTGGATGTCATCAATGCTCCATTGTTTGAGTCCAGTTTTTTGGTAGAAAGGGGAATGATTGTTTTTTTCCTCCTCCTGTTACATTTTCATTTGCCAAAAGCAAAAAACTATGCCCTTCAACTCTATGGTAGAAGTTAAAACACCCGCTTTAACTGATGATTTTGACAAGTTCATCGATCATTTAAAAATAAAAGTCATCTAAGTGACCCCCAAAATCTCCACTTCATTTATTTAGTTTCCAAAAGATTTGGTTCCCAAAAGGTTGGAAAAGGGAACAATGGTTTCGCATCCCAGAAATCCTCCTTAATTACCAGAGGGTTCACATTTTATGAGTTAAACACTTGGAGTAAACCAAACAAACTCGCAGCCATAGCAGGGGACAGACGTGTGTGCTTTTCTCTACCATTTGTACATCTCTCACCTTCGGATGGAACCCCCACCGTGATCACTGCCGCCCCTCCCCCACCTCCGCAACCACCCCTTCCCAGTGTCAGGAGCTCTCCCTTCAGTCTCACGGGCCCTGTCATTATTTGAACCCCATACAGGCGTCTCCACCTCTACCAATTCTGCTCACAGTGTCTGCAGACCGTAGCCCCAGTGAATGCCCCACAGACGAATCCAGCTGACGCTCCGGATGAGGATGAGCAGCTGCTCTGCGTTTCCGAGGGGGGGAGGCTTGGGAGAACAAGACGCAAACGCAGGGGAAAAAAGCCCACGATTTGACATCATATTTTGTTGGCAAGACTGTGGAGGAACGAGACTTTCACACCTTGCTGGGCAGAGTGCAAAACGATGCCCATGGAGAAGAATTTGTGCATGTCTAGCAAAAATTACACTGGTACAGTAATCCAGTAATTCCACTTCTAAAACAACCGCACTGGCAAAAGATGAACTGACGTGTGTTATAAATATCAAAAGACTGGAAATGACCTCAGATGTCCGTCAGTAGAGAAGGGGTTAAATCGACTACTAATAAATCCACACAATGAAGTACTAGGTAGTTGGTTGTCAAACTGAGGACACTCTCAATGTGGAGTGATCTCCAGGATATGTTGTTCCACTAAAATTGGAAAATTGCAGAACCATGTTTATCTTGGGCTACCATTTACATGCAAACAGAAAAACATGCCGGAGTCCAGAAGTACAGACAATATCATCTGGGCTCTGTCTCTTGGCTCTGCTTATCTGGGCTTGGCTTTATTCTGCAATCTGGGCCTTTTGAGGCAGGATGGTAAAACGTTAGGAAAATTCCTTGGCAGGTGGAATGGGGAAACAGGAGACGGATAGCTAAACGAGGCTAATGAATTGCAAGGCCTTACCTTCCCTAATCAAAGACAATTAGGAACAAAAGCTTTACACATTCCAGACCATGCTACAGCAGACCCACCTTGGTCCCAGTTCCTCTTCAGTGACAATCTTTGATGGGGAAACTGTCCAGAGAACGACCCCGACCTTATATGCTCATTTTGATGAATTAGTATATTAAAGAACATGCCTGGAAAGCTGATAAATATTCTATTCTGCTCCTCCCCTGAGGCCTCCCCTAAAAGTCTCGCCTTTAGAAAACAGATAAAAACTCTTAAGACAAAGGACCTGGTGCGTGTTCTCCCCAGTGCCTTCACCACCCCGTTTCCTCAGGTGTGTATCTTTCCCATAAGTTCTTGGCAAACACAAGACCTGCGGGCCAAATCCGGCCCTCTACCTTGTTCTATCTGGCCTGGCACCTTGTTTCTTCCCGGCAGCAGTGCTGAGCTCCTTGGCCCTAGTTAAGGAGTAGTTACACATATACAGTCCTAAAATTACATTCGGCCCTTTGAAGGCAACCTTGAGGCTGATGGGGGCCCTGGTGAAAATGAGTCTGACACCCCTGCTCTAGAGGTTCCCAGGAGACTTGCAACCAGGGGAACAGTGGGCAGCAGCAGCTCATCCTGGGATAACCCCTGACCCTGTCTCCAAGGGCCCTCCTTCTGCCTCTGTAACTTGTTTCCTTAGTCCACACAGCCCAGCTGCCTCACTTCTTCTGCCTCAGCGACTTTCTTTCTAAAGGGCCAAGGCAGCCCTGCCTAGGCTCAGCCCTGTTGCTATGACCTGACCTCTTCTCCCCTAAGGCCTTCCTTTGTTTCACTGTCCCCAGCTTTAATAAACAGACTCTCAAAATCACCTGAGCCTGTGTTGTGAAATCTGTCCAGTGACACTTTCCATACAACAAATGAGACAACTGCTTGCGGCCCAAGCTGTTCTGACAAACCAAGGAAGGCCCAGCCTGGCTCACAGGTCTAAGCCTGAGCAAGGAGGAAGAGAGGACAGAGTGGGGTAGTGGACAGCCCCACCAGGACCACGTGGCATGAAGGTGGGGCAGGTCCCTACGTGAAATGCTCCATTAAACACACAAGGACAAAAGATGCCCCGGACAGCCCCCAACCTCTAAGAATGAGATGATGGGAAGAGATGATCTCAAAGTTTCCAGATTTCAAAATTCCACAAAACCCATGAGACAGAAGGCATGGTGAGCTGCCTTCTCTGGGGATATACGATGGAAGCAACTGTAAGCATCTCTTAAAACTTCGTACCCAAGAACTCATAGCAATTTATTGAATTAATATTGGAATTGCACTGTAATCTGCTTCTAGTTTGTCCACTTCACCTACTAGATTGTTCAGGGAATCTGCAGCCTGTTACCTGGAAACAAAGCATGAGTTTAGAGAGTGAATTCTGAGCTGTAACGATGAAATGAAAACACCAGGTCAGCCTTTGGTGTTTTGTTCCACACCCAGAGAACTCTTCCTTTGTTTCCAGGCGGCCATTCGGATGCCTGTGGAATTCTCTGGGGCCGGCCTTACTGGAGATCTGAGAGGAAAGGGTGTGTGTTGCTTATTGGAAGGAGACTAATGACCTCAGAAGCACTTTGGGGCAAGCAGAGAGCTGCCATGCGCCATGCACACCCAGGCTGCCTGCCCAGTCTGAGCATTTGCAGAGACGGGCAAAGCATCCACGTGAAAGCAAGATTTCCGGGCATCCAAAGGCCGTGATGGCTAAGAGGTCCCGATGAGCTGAATCTCCCCATCTATATCATCAGGGAGACTTCAAAGGCCATTCTTACTCTTACAAATTTTTACAAAAAAAGAACCCAAAAAACAATTTCTCCTCTCTTCTTTGTTCTCCTAAAGCCAAACATCTTTGCACCATGGCTTAAGAAATCTTCTGCTTCCCGGGGTTGGAACTGAGCCTGGGGAAATGGCCTTGTTACCTTTTGACAGATAATTCCAGCAAGCCCTGTGAGCTAATGGCCACTCACTTGGCATGGTCCCCAGGATCTGCTCGGTGAAGCCTCCACTTCAATTAACATAAAACAAACAACACTCCTATGCTTTTATAATAACAGAAATTTCTCATACTCATGTAAACTCACTGTCTTTATAAAGAATCAGAAATGTCTTATAGCACAGACCACCCCGTGTTAAAACCACAGCATGTTAAAAATAGATCCCTCTGCATCTTTTCATTTATCATGGAAGTTTAAGTTCAATGCTGTCAAACACCTCTTTGGGGTCTGTGCCATTGTTCCCCTTTTCTTCTTTTTTAAATTTTTACTTATTGATTTTAGACAAAGAGGAAGGGAGGAAGCGAGAGAGAGGAAGAGAGAGAAGGAGAGATCTATTTGTTGACCACTTATTGATGTGTTCATTGGGTGATTCCTGTACGTGCCCTGACTGGGCCTTGAACCTGCAACCTTGGCATATCAAGACAACATTCTCACCAACTGAGCTACCGGACCAGGACTCGCCTTTCCTTGTTACTGCCATCCACAGCTCCTCCCTCCCTCCACATACCTACACTGAGCGAAGACTGGTGCCTGAACTCCTCAACCCCTGGGCTAGAGGACACATATGCATACCCCTCCCGTCCATCCTCCTGGTTTCCCTGGTTCTCAGCTTCCTCCTTTCCAATGGCCTTTTCCTCTTCTCCTCTACGTCCCAGACCTTGTCAAATCTCCAGACTGCTCCACCTCAAAAATCAGTCTTTAAACACCACCCCTCTGATCAGAGTCCTCATACCCCAGCTTAAAGTCTCATGCCATGTTCTCTGACATCACGAAGACCATTATCCTCCCCACTCCCTTCTAATTCCAAAACTTCTTGATCTTAATATCACCATCCTCCAGGTTTAGCTTAAATTTCAGTCTCTCATTTCAGTCCGTCTCTTGCAATGACTCTCAAACTACGTCTCCCTCTATCCCTGCTGCTTCGGCCTTAGCCCAGCCTGAATCTGGGCAGCTGAGAATCATCAAAGAAGATAAAGAAGCGCAGGAGTTTCCATCCCCTGCACATTCAGCTGTCGGCCTCAGCTGCGCTCTCGTATTGCTGACATCCCTTCTGCTCCCTCCCTCTCGGTGACCAGCTTTGCACCCTGGTTCTAGGAGAAAACAGAAGCCATCAGAGAGGCCTCCCACCACCAGCACGCCGAGAAACATCTCACCCACATCCTGGTCCTGCTCCACCGTCCTTGGCCATTCTCCTGTTACACGTCAATCATCCCAAGGGGCCCTGGGCCCCATTTCCTCCCAGCTATCCTCTCTTTTGCCCACAGGGTCCTTTCTGTCAGCATTTAAATTCTCTCCCAACCTTAAAATAATAATAATAATAATAATAATAATAATAATAATAATAAACAAGCCTTCTCTGAACTTCACATGTCCTCGCAATTATCTCCTTATCTTCATACTTCCCGTCACATTAAATGTCTGCACTTGCTCACACGTTCATTTCCTCACTCCTCCGGGCTAGTTCTCACCCTCACCACGCCCACCGCAATGTCTTTCATCAACATCTAGCAGGGCCTTCTTGCCACCTAAGCCAGCGGATGCCTTTTACACTGGATCTGTTCTCTTGCTGGCATTCCCCACAGAGGTCTCTTTCCGTCCCTGGAAATGTTCTGTCGTGCGTCCTGGGCTCACCAAAACCACAGTCACTTCGTTCCCTTCCACCTTCTGGCGTCTCCTCTTCGGTTTCCATCATGAGCTCTTTGTCATCTGCCCAGGGAGCTCCCCAGGGCCTCACTGCTGGGTCTTTTTTATCTTGCCCTTTGTTTTGTCTTCTTTTCTCCTCTGCTTTTAATTAGTGTCTCTTCCCCAAAGGCTCTGAAATATACGTCTCTGTCCCAGGCCTCTCTTCTGAGCTCTAAACCTCAGAGTATGCATGTAACCAACTGACCACATAACCACCCCTGGTTGTCTCAAATTCAGTGTGTCCCAAGTTGAACCTATCACCTCCCTCCTGCTCACCCACTCCCGAAATAAGCTCCAGACAGAACAAGTAGTGTGGACAGAGACGTGGAAGCCTGGGTGTAAAAGCTGGGTCTAGGAGCTGGAAGGGGATCTACGGAGGGTGGGCGTGTTGGGAAACGGAAGAGAAAGTGAGGTAAAAGACTTCAAGCCACTGCTTCAATCGATGTAAGCCTGCCCTTGCCCGCCCTCTAACCGGGTGTGTGAGTAACTTAGATGGTATTTCTGAAGGCTGAACTGTATTTATAAATTCCGAATACTCAGTTGACTCGAGGATGTGATTATTGTAATACATGTCCAACCACATCCCCCCAATGTGATAAGGACTTTGTGTAAAAGCTTGTCATAGTTGCATGTCCACGTGAGACTAACCCTTGAAAATAGCGAGTCCCCTTCTAGCCTGGAAATATGAGAGATCAGGTTAAAATGAAGAAAATCTATAAAATCATGGACACACATGAGGGACAAGCTCAGTCTGTTCATGAAATTCCAGAACACCCAAGTCATAGAACACCCTCTGAAGCTTTCAAGAGGTCATTTTAGACCTTATACCATGGGCAGTAAGTACATGAAACTTAAGCCCAGAAGTGATACAGCCTTAGAATGAAAGTAAACTCAAGACACGGTTTAGCTAAGTCAGTGGACAGCAGATTTAGAGAAGTCCTGTATCATGTATCATAGCTAACACTTACTGAGTGCCACCACCTCTTGGGGACCTCACTGGGTCATTTATACTTTTGGGGTTTACACCATGAGGGTAATGACAATGTCCCACAACATGACCCCCACATGCCACTATTACCAATGTGACCTAGCACGATAATGACCTATTTGCTCTTGACCTTCAAATCCAGCATTGTAAAGCTCATTAAATGAATGTTTTATCATGTAAGTTACAAATGCTGCAAGTTTAGACAAATCATCCCCATCCTTCTCTTAAAGAATAAACATAACCTGCCCATCTTTTGCTCCAGACCCTCC
>PVIA01018102.1:0-13704 GCA_004024845.1 Tonatia bakeri
CCCCTCCCCTCCCCTCCCCTCCCCTTTGGCAGTAATAGGGAAGAAGGAGAAGAGCCAAGCAGAGGGAGGGAGGAAAATTTTCTCTGGGTAGTTACAAATTGTTTAGATGTCTTAGAGCAGCTCATTGGTTATTGTGCTTGTTGCTAAGGCAAATGTTCCAGGCTATGAGAAGACTTTTACAAAAGTATACAAGTTCGAGATTAAGACTAAATGACAAATGATGTCAATTGGGGGCCTGCTTATTCTCTAAAATGAAGGGTAATCACTTGCTAGCTGATGTAAGACATGATGCCTTGATTACAGGGAATTTGTTCAATTACACTCAACAAGTATCTAATGAGTTCTGGCCCCAGATCTGGCATGAGATCTGTGATCTTGAGCCAGTCATTTTTCCTTCATGGGTCTCAGTCTCCCCATGAATACAATGAGATCTGGATCTTCCTTAGTGGTATTTCTGAAACCAACTTGTTGGATATATGTGTCACATCTTTACTCAGCTACAATGAGGACTGTTGAATGTTTTGAAATATCAGATGCAGAGGAATTAAAAGAACACTGAACTTTGAGTTCCCAGTTTTAACTTTTACACTAATAAGCTGGATGACTCTGACCAAATCAGTTCATTTCTTAGTTTCCTTTTCCTCATTTGTAGAGCAGGGTCTAGATACCATAAGGTCCTGTCCAACACTGGGACACTACAAATGCAAAAACTTCCAATAATAAACAACTTATTGCAGGTGCTATGAGGCATAATTGGATAAGGCATAATTCTTGCTCCCAAACAATTCCACATGTAGAAGGAGAAATGAATGTTTACTGTAAATTGTCCTTCTCACCTCATCTGGAATCCTTGGCCTAACACACAAATCCTCAGCCCTCCCTCTCCAATTCAAAAATTCTTTCAAATCACCCATTTTTATATTGGATTGAGTGATTTACCAAATACTTGTTGGCATACTAAATATTTGAAGAACATTAATCCAAAGAAACACTCTCTTTCTTCATATCTTAGCTCGTTTGTCTGGCATTCCAGGCTTGCTCTAACCTAGCTTTCTCAGTCCTTTTGTGTAACCCTGTACCTCTATCATCACATAACATGTACACAACTAATATGGTATGATATGTCTGCCATTCTCCATGTGGACACTTAGTTCCTGGAGGAGCATGACAAATCCTTGGTGATTTCTGAGCTTTTTATGTGCTATCTGGCACATAATAAATGCTCAACTAATAAATTTTTTATTGTTGTTTAGGTGCAGTTGTCTCCATTTTCCTACCACTGCTTTCCCCCACCTGACCCACCCCACCTCCCACCTTCAATCCTACCCCATTTGGCTTTGTCCATGTGTCCCTTATACATGTTCCTTGATGGCTCTTCCCCTATTTTCCCCCATTATCCCTCTCCCTTCCCTCTGTTTACTGTCAGTTTGTTCTTTATTTCAATGTCTCTGGTTATATTTTGTTTGCTTGTTTGTTTTGTTGATTAGGTTCATCCAATACATTTTCAGCAAAAGAATAAATGAATAAGATAATGAATAATGTAAATCTAATATAAGTGAAAAGTTTATATAAATCACAGAGAAGTCTCTAGCTTCTGGTAACTTTTGACTCATGGAATTAGGGAAGCTTCTATGGGAAAAGTGTTATGTAACTGTGCCATTAAAGGTTACTGAGTTTCATTTTGTGGAAGATTCCAATGGAGGAAGCCAAGTCAAGCCAATAGAGCTATGCAGGGAGGCAGTATGTTCAGACACTGGGGAAACAGTCCAGCGTGGCCATTTCATGGAGGTTGATGCAAGGATGAGAAGTGAGACAAAGGAAGGTTCTTTGGGGGCAGATTGTAGTAAACCTTGAGTGCCAGCCAAAGGCTTTTTAACTTTCTTCTGTAGACAGTGAAGTGTTACTGGTGGTTTCTGAGAAGGTAAGTACTATAAACCAAGGTGTGCTTTATGGAAGAATTATGGGAGTGGTGCTCAGGAGGGACTGAGTGTTTGGGCAGTGATGTGGGATAGCCTCCGAGACAGGAAGACAAATCCTGGACCCTGCTGGGAGATGGTAGAAAGGTGACATTCAAGAACATTTGTGAGAACTCAGACATTATAATTTAGCAATAGAAACCAACAATCTCATAAAGAGTGGCCTTATTTCTAACAAATAAATAATGAATCATTCTTTCCAGCTGTGAATGCTGGGCGGATGTGATGCATATATATAGTGTCAATCACATGGGATATGATGTACCAAACTTAATAGGAAACTAAGTTCTGACTGAGCTTCCAGCAGCAGTACAGTCTCCTGTGTGACTTGGCCCATGCAGCTGTGGCTGTTTCTTGTTACAGGGGAAATTTTTCCTGCTGTAACACTGTCCTCTAGTGGTCATTATTCTTCCTACAACCAGGGTTACACTTAACCACAAATATAAACTGATGCCTTTCCTCACAAATGGTAGTTTTCTCTTATGTGTCTCTGTTTTTTTCCCCACCTTTACCTCCCTTCCTTATGCCTGCTGAATGAAGCAGAAAGGACTAGAAATAATTAGCTCCATATTACAGATAAGGAAATTGAGGCTTAAAAAGTTAATTTGTTCTATATCATTCAGTTACAAAGTGGCTGCATTGGAATTCAAACCTTATCACTTCATTTGGACTTCTGGGTTCTTTCTAGGCAGCTTTCCTTCCTCCCTCCTCTTTTATACCTTCTCTCTTTCCCCTTCTTTCTTTTCACAAATGCCAAGTGACTACTCTGTGCTATAGATAGTGTTATGACCTGGAGATGAATAGATACTGACTTGGAGGGTGCTCCCAGTCTCTCTCTCAGTACAGACGAATATATGATAATTATAACCCAATGTTACTAAAGCACTGATAGTCATTGAAGTTGCTGGGTCACCAAGGATATAAGTTAATTTACTTGTCAGAGAAGGAGGAAAAGGAGAAATGGTTTCAGGTGAAGGTATCAGCAAGTATTAAGACACATATTTGGGGAAAGGATATGGCATTTTCAGAGAAAGGATAAGGGGTGGAGGACAGAATGAGACCTGAATCAAGATTGTGACATCCTTTGTGTGCCAGACAGAGTACTTTGGACTTTAACTCTATCTATTTACATATTATCTAGGCTATCAGTGCCTCTCTGCCACCCCCCACACTAACTAAGCTGTTTAGTTTATTTGTCAGACAGGCCAAAAATAACAAAACAAATTATTTTTAACCTTGCCCAGATATACAATGTAAACCCAAGCTGAACAGGGCCCAAACTCTGGTTTGCTGCCTTCTAGATTTCTTGATGTTGATTAAAATGGAGGGGAGGGGGCTGATGTGGAGAAAGTAACTAAAAAATGAGACAGATTCCAGACATCTGGACCAGCCTCAGGTAAATCAATATGCAGACTATGTCCTGTTTGCTTTGGCTTTTACTTTAGCTCCAGGCCTAGAGATTGGGTGGGAAAAAAATGTTTGTTCACCAAAGCATATTTATCCACTGGCCTCCAGAATATTTTCAGAGATGGTTGCAGTTCCATTGAAAACATGCAGGCCACAACACATTAACCTCAAACCACACAAGAATTCTCATATTTATTCCAAATAGTACTCTTTCTGCTCCCATGCTTTATCTGGGTGAACGTATTGGTAATTATCAACCTCACAATTCCACTTCCTCACATGTATGGAGCTTCCCATGAACAAAGTCCTCTCACAACCATTGGGATTATCAACAACCTTTGGAGGGAAGTTAAGAGGTGAACTCAGTTCCTTGTTTTACAGAAGAGGAAACAAAGGTTCAGAGATGGACCTCCCCCCAGCCCAGCTAAGGGCAGAATGCAGAGCAGGATTTCAAGTTCAATAGTGTTGCCACCCATCCAGTTCCTGTGAGGAAATGTAATCAAAGGAACATGAAAGCCTCAAGCTTTTTGAAGACTCAACAACATTTTCATTAAAAATACCCCATAGTTAATTTTCATTTATTTTTAAAAAGATTTTATTGATTTATTTTCAGGGAGGAGAAAAGACAGAGAAATAAAGGGAGAGAAACATCAATGTGTGCTTGCCTCTTGAGTGTCTCCTACTGGGGACCTGGCCTGCAACCTAGGTATGTGCCCTGACTGGGAATTGAACTGGTGACCCTTTGGCTTGCAGGCCAGCACTTAATTCACTGAGCCACATCAACCAGGGCTAATTTTCATTTCTGGTATATTTTCTTCAGACTCACAGTCCTAAAATGCAGAGGAGCCACACTGAACTTAGACTAGTGTGACACATTTACATTCTGTGCCAAAATGTCAACAAAGGTCATTCTTACTGAGCAAAATAGAGCTTCAAGGGAAGAGGGGCCTCTCAGAAGTACAAGGCTAGTCAAGTAGCATTTATGCCTAGGGCTCCAGGAACTGGAAATGTACCAAAGAATTGATTTATTTTTCCCTGTTAGGTAAAACAACCCTTGCAAGCCTGAGTTGTTCAGTGACATTAAGGCATTCTTCTGCCTTTAGCTGCTTCTCTTTGATAACTGACTTTCTTTGTTTGTATCTCCCAATCTCATGGACTGAGCTTCAAAGATCTGCTACTGTTCTTCTCTAAATGCTTTTTCTGTGTCTTGTGTTTCTATCATTCTCTGTGTATCTTTCTGTCTCTAAGAGATCTCACCTCCTTTGTGCTGAAACTCCCACATGTCCTTATGTGTTACCAAGCCATATATACACGTGTGTGTGTGTGTGTGTGTATTCCCTTTAGATTCTCACAGAACACCATTAGTGTTATTATCCTTTTTAACAAGTAACAAAACTGAAGCCCAGAGGGGTTGTTTGTCCAAAGTCAAACTGTAGTAGGCGTTTAGACAGGCATGAGCAGAACAAGGATAATAAGCCAGGTACTGAAGGTTATCCGGGAGGAAAGCCCTGGGTGCCAAGCAATGGACAATGTAAGGTGGGACCTTGCCCCCAGAGTGACCTTTTCTCCATAGCATATCACTGGTCACTCAATTTAGACCCCCTGGCCTTTCATATTGCTGGCCATGTAGTTTGGACCCTCCCTGGCCTCTCCTCTCCTGGCATGTTGCTAGTCATGTGGTGGACCCCCTTAGAAGAGAAGCAGAAAAGCCAGAGAATAGCCACATATGACTTCCATATAAACCGTTCCACAACCACTAAGTATTAAGCCCTTAGAACAATGAGGTTCTGAAACACATTAGTCTTAGCAACAAAGCCTTGGGTCTACTGACAACAGACAGGGTTTTGGTCAAACTAGAGATAACATTTAGGCCTCAGTTGTGTTTCAACTCCAGGCCCAGAAAAACATCAAAGCCAGACAAGTGTTGCCATGGCTGATACCAGGGCCTGATGCATTGACTAATGGTTCCTATCCTGATGTCAACCAATCAGTGGAGACCATGACCCTGAAAGGCCACACCTGGAAAAGCTGATGAATATTCTATAGAGATCCTTCCCTAAGACCACACCTAAGATCCCTGCATTTAGAGAGGACCTAGTGGCTCTCTCTCTCTTTCGCTAGCCCCCGCCTTTCCCCACACACCTCTTTTCCCAGCACATGCTATCTCTGTAGCATACTGAAGCCTTTCCATCTCTCCTTCCCCCAGGCATCTATATATACTTGCTTTCTTTCTCCTAAGCTTCAAGGGCCCTTCTTTTACCTCTGTAACTTATTTCTTTAGCCCATGTAGTCCAGCTGGCTCACTTCCATGGCTCACTTCTTCTACCCCTGGGTAGATTTTCTAAAAAACTTTTGTGTTTGAGTCTTGGCTCTGAATTCTCTCTTAGCCAAAACTCAAGTACCAAGGTTGCTAAACTGAGGTCCAATAGCAGGTAACATTCTGGTGCTGTTCCCCAGCAAACAAAGCTATTTGAAAAGTGTAATATTTGAGCCCAAGTAGTCTAATTCTAGAACCTGTACACTAAAAAAGCATCCATTTTTTCTTGCTTTTAAGCATCCATTTTTTCTTGCTTTTAATTTCAGCAGTTGTTGCACTCAATTATCCTATGTACTAAGTTTATTCCAACATATATGTCTTGCTTTATGCTGCTCTCTACATACCATTCTCTTTCCAATTTTTTGTGCCTATACCTATATATAGAGGTTTAATGGAAAGTCCTATGTTTTCCACAAAAAGTGACTTAAACGCTCCAAGATGTCTAAAAATTTGAATGCAGTTAGCATGGAATATTCGAAGCTAATGTCTTTCCTGAAGATTTATTTATTTTTTTATGACTAGAATGGAAGGGAGGGAGAAAGAGAGGGAGAGAAACATCAATGTGTGGTTGCCTCTCACATGCCCCCTCCTGGAGACCTGGCCTGCAACCCAGGCATGTGTCCTGACTGGGAATCAAACTGGTGACCCCTTGCTTTGCAGGCCAGCACTCAATCCACTGAGCCACATCAGCCAGGGCCAATATCTCTTCATTGGTCTCTTAGTTTTCTGGGATAGATATAATTTCAACTCCATTTAAACATTTTCAAGAGCAAACACATTTCTTTGGTAGCTCTCACATAACTTTATCATACCTAGGTACATACTTCTTGTGAACCTATTTTCCAAACCTAAATAAATACTGGTTGACAACAGGTCAAGTTACTTGAATCTGGAATGAATAATCTCAGTCCACAGGGTAGACTTTATCTTGTGCAATAAATAATTGAACTAATGTTCAATTAAATAATCAATTACCTTAGTCAGTCACCCCATGCTTATCAGAATGCTATCAGCAGATTGAGCATGTATTGTAGTAAGCAGCTCAGAATGACTTTGAATTTACAGAATGAGCTAATCCTTGTGATTTTAATGTAAAAGCAGTTACAATTCAGTCAACTTCCCATGGAGGAAGGTCACAAGAGGATCAATCTTTGATGAGAGCTTTCCAAAGCAGGGCAGAATTGAATTCTCTCAGTGTGGAAGTGAAAGCATTTTGAGTCCAAATATTTCTAAAGAGCTACAGACTAAACTGGTTCCTTATTATAAATTAGAACAAAAGTAGAATGAGGGCCTTAGGGAAATCCCTTTAATGTGAAACTAGCAAAAGCTTTGAGTTTTTAAAGAAGTGTTTTACTGCTAGCTAACTAGCTAGCTATAAAGATTTGTATTTATATTTATATACTTATCTAAGGATATGTACATGGATGAATAAGGATCTTAAATATGTTTATATTCTTTGAGTCAATATTTCCAATTCCAGGAATCTACCCTAAGAAAATAATCAGAGATTCTGACTAAGATGTGTGTAAAAGGATATTCATTGCTGCAGATATTACATTTTTGTAAATTTAGCAGGCTGGAGACTGGAAATAAAAGCTTGGTTGTAAAAACTAAACATGTTTCTGTGCATACATGCTTATGAATTACTGAGATTTATAGCTGATATAGATGGATATATAGATATAGACAGATTGATATAAATACAATAAATATATAGATGTCTATAGGTATAGACATCAATAATGGGTCACATTAAATGTTCCCAGGAGTGTCTAAATACATATAACTGTAAGAGATACTGTGCAGCCATTAAAATTATGATTTCAAGGAATAACAACATGGGAAAATGTCAATTTTATGATGTTAAATGAATAAAGGAGGGCACAACACATGGGATAAAGAATATTAACCCAATTAAGAAAAACAAGCAGAACACACACAGAAGCACACAACACATGTACACATACTCAGAAAAAGGAGTGGAAAAATACACCAAAAGGTTAACCATTGTAGCCTCTTGATTGTACAATTATGGATTTTTTTCTCATTCACATATATTTTGTTCTAAATACTGTTAAATTTTCTAGCCTGGGCATGTTTCACATCTATAATAGCAAGGAAAACAAGTACTTTAGAAAAAGGAAGGCTTATACAATGAGATACCACTTCACACTGGTCAGAATGGCCATCATAAACAAAGCAACAAACAACCAGTGTTGGAGAGGTTGTGGAGAAAAGGGAACCCTAGTGTACTGTTGGTGGGAATGCAGACTGGGGCAGCCACTGTGGGAAACAGTATGGAATTTCCTCAGAAAATTAAAAATGGAACTGCCTTTTGACCCAGCAATTCCACTGCTGGGATTATATCCTAAGAATCCTGACACACCAATCCATAAGAACCTATGCACCCCAATGTTCATAGCAGCACAATTTACAATAGCCAAGTGCTGGAAGCAACATAAGTGCCCATAAGTAAATGAATGGATCAAAAAACTGTGGTTCATTTACACAGTGGAATACTACACAGCAGAAAGAAAGAAGGAGCTCCTACTCTTTGTGACAGCATGGATGGAACTGGTGGGCATTATGCTAAGTGAAATAAGCCAGGCGGTAGGGACAAATAACATATGATCTCACCTTTAACTGGAACATAATCACTTTTGGATGTTATGCATAATGTTTATTTTCAATACAAATGGTAACCGTGTCACCCCAATAAATTCAATAAAAAGAGAAAAATGATATCATACTGTACACATTAGTCTGCAATTTGCTTTTCTCTCTCAAAAACATGACTTGGATATGTAGACATTCTCATTCTGTTTAAGTGATCCATGGTAATATGTAGTACTGATACACCATTTGTTTATTCAACTATGTCACTATTGATGTACATTTAAGTTGTTTTTAAGTTGCACTATTACAAACAGCAGTAAAAAATATGCTTCGCAGCACTCTTTGTAGGAATGTTCTTTTAGGATAGATACCAGCAGAGAAATCAGTGGGTCACAGGATGCCTAACACTCAGCCTCAATAATGATCAACAAATGACCAACCTCGTTTCATCTATACTCCACCCATCAATACAAATTGGATTATTTTAAAGCAAATCATATAATTTGGATACATATTTTAAAATTTAGTATGTGTTGAAAGTTTTGCCTCCAAAATGGCTGGACCAACTTATATTCCAACCAGCAGTGTTTGAGATAACCTATTTTTAAACCCTTTGCCAAACTTGAAATTATGAAAGTTTACAATTTTGTTAATCAGAAATAGTATTTTTTTATTATTTTAATTTGTATTTCACTGATTAGCAGTGAAATTGGTCATCTTTTTGTATGTTTAACAGCCACTGGTTTTTCCCTTTTTGTGAAATGCTTGTTCAAATGCTTTGACAATTTTTCCATTTTAGTTTGTCTTTTTTGAATCACATTAGATGTTTATAAAGAAAATGCCACTAAATAAATATGTAAAACATTAGCTTGTGTTAGTGGTTTGAGTGTTAAAAGGCAAGTGGACTTCTCTTAGTATCCATTCATTTTCTTATTCACCTGTTTGTTGAACACTTGCAGTCTTCCAAAATCCAGAGTATATAATGTTGAACAAAAGAGAGATAATACCTGCCCTCATAAAACTCATTACCATCTAACTGGGGGAGGCAGAGAATTAAATAACCACATATATAAATATATAGTAACAGATAATTATGTGTTATAAGATAAAAGTACCTTAACCAGAAGGCTTGAGGTAGTCAGGCTGATGGACCATTGGGTAGGCTGAAACAGAAAAAAAGGTGAGTAGGCCCTGGCCTGGTAGCTCAGTTTGTTACAGCATGGTACCAGTATACTAAGGCTTTGGGTTCAATCCCCAATCAGGGCACATACAAAGAATCAACCAATGAGCTCTGGCTGGTGTGGCTCAATGGATTGAGTGCCATCCTGTTTATCAGAGGATCGCTGGTTTGATTCCTGGTGCAGGACACATTCCCGGGCTGTGGACTGGGTCCCTGGTGGAGGGTGCTCAAAAAGCAACCATACATTGATGTTTCTCTCCCTCACTTTCTCCCTCCCTTCCTCTCTCTAAAAATAAAATAAATAAAATCTTAAAAAAAAGAATCAGCCAATGAATACATAAATAAGTGGAACAAAAAATTGATGTTCCTTTCTCTCTCACTATCCATTTCCCTCTCTTTCTAAAATCAATAAATTAAAAAGTAAAAAAGAAAAGAAAAAGAGTGAGTAGCAGTTGCTCTCATTCAAAGGACCAGAACCAATAGGAATGTATCTCTCATATCCTGAAGACACTCAGATCCTATGGCTATCTCTAATTAGCTTTAGGGTCAAAATCTGCTTGAAAGTTATTCCTTTATGAAATAAAGTTGCCTATAAAAGCACTGGCTGAATGGGTGATGGAGCACTTCAACATTAATTTTTCGCAAACAATGAGGCAGAGACTATCCCCTCTATCCCATGGACAAGTTCACTGCCAGAATCCTTCTAGGAAAACCAGAAAAAACATGTGATGAATAGGCCAAGTGTCTTTGAAGAAACTAGGAAAACTGTAACTTGGGGAATTTCAGTAGGATTGTGCACTCCTTTATAGCACTATCAACACCAGTGAGAGCAATGTATTAGCAATGTCAAAACTCACAGCAATAGCAAGAATATCAAGATCTATACTGATAAGAGCAAAACATCAATAAGACTAAGAATAATATCAATCACATCAACAGGAAATATAAGGACAGGGATGACAAGAGTACCTCAGACTTTTTTGTACCTACTCTGTTTTTCTTTTTAAATTCTTTTTGTATTCCTCACCTGAGGACATTTATTTTCATTGCTTTTTAAAAGGAGGAAGGGAGAGACAGAAACATTTATGGGAGAGGCAAACGTTCATTGGTTGCTTCCCCTATGCACCTGGCCAGGGGATCACTTGCGCCCTGACTGAGGATTGAACCCACAACCCAGGTATGTGCCCTGATTGGAAATTGAACCCACAACCCCTTGGTTAAGGAACAATGCTCCAATCAACTGAGTCATATCACCCAGGGCTGTACCTACTGTTTTAAAGAAGTCAATAAGACCATGCTCAAGGATGCTTTCTGCCCTGTCATACTGTACAGTGAGAATACATCTTCAGCCTCAAAACATGAAATGGAAGAAAAAGTGCCCCAGAGTGTGATCTATCAAACCAGTGATCCACTGAGAAGACACCATCCACTATGAGGAAAAGCATAATACTGAGCAAGAAATGCTTCAAACAGTTATGTGAGGATGAGTCCAAAGAATTTTGGGAAGTAATCTATTTAATCTGTTCTATATCCCCTGTTATGTACATTTCCATTCTTTCCATGTTTGACTGTGATAGACTCACCTAGGCTTGGGATGTAAAAAAGTCTTCCAAAGGCAGAAGATAGTTTGGGCTATGGTGGGGGGCAGTGGCCTAAATAGTTGCTATTATGATGCTTTGTGATAAAATACAACGACCTTCACTTGAATTGATTTTAAGACCCTAAATGTTGAGAGGCAGAACATGAAACCAAAAATTCCACAGAACTCATGGCTCTTTGAATTATGAGAGTTTCCTGATATGGCTTGAGGCTAGGCTGTGGACAGGACTGGGCTGTGGTGAGCTTGGAGGCTAAGGCTACTCCAGGGGGAGCATTGAATCCATAGTCATCTCTAGGGAAATGTGGAGTTTGAAGCTGCTGCAGTTTATCAATGTTTCTTTCAGAGTGTGGTACCCATGAGGGAAAACATTCTGTGGTCTGACCATTGCTATGTAGAGCAAGACTGTCAACTCCCCGGATCTAGACAGTGCATGTTTGTCAATGCAGCCAAAGATGGAATTGGTTTTTGGTTGCCACATCTCACAACTAGCATACTGAGCTCACTATCCACCTAAATGCTTAACCTATACTACATATGCTGCTTCCAAACCATATGTTTTCTATCCTGGATGTGTGTGTGTGTGTGTGTGTGTGTGCGCACGCGTGCATGTGTGTGTTAAGCAAGTTTGAGGAGAAGAGTGGGCAGAATTCAGAAGTAGGTAAGAACTAATCCAAAGAAGGCCTCACCAATTAATCAAATGCTACTACCAAGAGAGACCCCTAGCAGAAGTAGGCCTCAGAGAGTCGCCACCATGGGTTCATAGTCTGAATTTAGCTTGGAGAAATTAGAAACCTCATTCAGTGTTGGTCACGCACAGTGGAACTAGCACTTTGGATCAAGATGGAACCATTGGTAGACATGCTTCACCTCATCACACGATCACAAAAGGAATTAGAAATAAATCTCAAAACAACACCCAGCATTGTCAGAAAATTGAACAGTATGGAAGTCTGTCAACCAAGGATTTAAAGAAGACACATTCATTCAGATGGATGCCTTTTTGAAAATAGGCCACCCTACTAAGGCAGGGAGTCAAAGCAGTTCTATCTAATACACAGAAACAAAAACAGGGACGCTGCCAAATTGAAGAGACAAATAAATATGGCAAACAAAATATAACCAGAGACATTGAAATAAAGACTAAACTGACAATAACCAGAGAGAGTGGGGAGGGGGATAATGGAGGAAAGAAAGGGAAAGGTCATCAGGGAACATGTATAAAGAACACATGGACACTTCCAGCCAAGATGGAGGCATAGGTGGATGCACCATGCCTCTACACACAGCCAATTTAGGGAAAACAACAATTTAGAAATAGAAAAACATCCAGAAATGACAGAAAATTGATCTGAATGGAAGTCGGACAACCAAGAAGTTGAAATAGACCCGTTCATCCAGATTGGTAAGAGGGGTTGAGTTGGGCAGCCAGGCATGGGTCGTGGCATGGAAAGCAGAAAGAATTGGGACCAGGCGCATAAGGCATCCCAGGTGCACAATACTGCAGCTGGCATTCCCCGGCTGAGGGGTGGCAGCTAGCAGACCCGTTGAGGCTGCAATTGTAAAGCAAGGCACTGTGAGCAACCCAGGATCCCAGCATGGGGAAATAGAGCCTTGGGACACTGATTGAGGAAACTTGTGGGAGTTGAGGCACACAGAGAGACACCCAGCCTCAGAGAAGAGGTTCTTGGAGGGACCCACAGTGTGCACAAGCCCACCCACATGGGAATTGGCACCAGAGGGGCCCAGCTTGCTCGGGGGAAGCAGCGGAAGGGACTGAGGTCCCCCGGAGAGTGGAGCAAACGCCATTGTTCCCTCTCAGACCCCGTACCCACATACAATGTCACAACCCAGCGACTGGAGTACCCCGCCCTGGTGAACACCTAAGGCTCCACCCCTCATATGTAACAGCCACAACAAGACCAAAGGAAAAAAATATATATATATATAAAGTAAAAAAGATGGCTCAAACAAATTTAAAAGCCCCAAAGCCAATTTTTTTAAGTGACTGAGAACTAGCCAACCTATCAGATGCACAGTTCAAAGTACTGGTGATCAGGATGCTCACAGAATTGGTGGATTTTGGTTGCAAATTAGATGAACAAATGCAGGCTACGATAAGAGAAATGAAGGAAAATGCACAGGGAATCAATAGTGATGGGACAAAAACTGGTACTCAAATCAATGGTGTGGACCAGAAGGAAGAAAAAAGCAAACAGCCAGAAAAGAATGAAGAAACAAGAATTCAAACAAATGAGGAGAGGCTTAGGAACTTCCAGGACATCTTTAAACAATCCAACATCTGAATTATAGGGGTACCAGAAGGAGAAGAGGAAGAACAATCAGTGGGGAACATATTTGAACACATAATAAAGGAGAACTTCCCTATTCTGGCAAAGGAAATAGACTTCCAGGAAGTCCTGGAAGCTCAGAGAGTCCCAAAGAAGTTGGACCCAAGGAGGGACATACCAAGGCACATCATAATTACATTAGCCAAGGTAAAAATGAAGGAGAGAATCCTAGAAGAAGCAAGAGACAAGGAGACAGTAACCTACAAAGGAGTTCCCATCAGACTGTCAGCTGATTTCTCAAAAGAGACCTTACAGGCAAG
>PVIA01018103.1:0-13704 GCA_004024845.1 Tonatia bakeri
GAGTGCACCCGCCTGTGGTCCTCAGGAGTCGGGGACCCTATCTGGCCCCATCCCGCTGCCCCCCTCCCCCGGGACGCATGGCATCATGGGTGCTCCGAGGTCTTCCTGAACGCAGCCCACACGGAGCAACAGGCTGCCCGCCCTCGGAGCGAGGGGGTTCCGCCTGCCCCTCACGTTACCTCCACTCCCCGGTGTCCTCTGTCGCCTCAGGGCCCGGCCTGACAGCAGCCACCTGCACAAGTCATTAGCAGGGCCCCTCCCCCGGCCCGTTCGTCAGCCTGTTACACACGGCACTTCACACCAAGCAAGTCGTTCATCTGCACGGCCGGCTGCAGGCCCCGCAGCCTCCCTCGCGGCCGCCAAAGAGAGGTTAACACCTCACAGGCGCGGCTCCGGCCCCTGTCCCCTCCTGCTCTGCACATTGGCTCCCCATACCTGCTGCCCGGGCACCCCACCTCTCAGCCTCTCCCTCCCGCCCACTCTCCACCGCATCGGAGGGTGCCCGCGTGCGCACCCAGGCTTCCAGCAGGGCTGGTCCTGGTCCACTGCTTAGGCCCTCCGTCCATCCCAGTTCAGGCCAGAGGCTGGGAAGACGCCCCGGCAGCCGCTCAGAGCTGGAGGCTAGGTCTGCAGGAGCCGCTGGCCCACTGGCTGTGGGGGGCCCACTGGCTGCGGGGCACTCACTGGCTACCCCAGAGGCTCTTCTTCATGGGGCCCGTCCTCAGTCTCGGAGGAGAGCCTGAGGCCCCGTGAGCAGGGGTGGGGTGTGTGCCTAACACCCCGCCGGGCTCCTGGCCCCAGGTCTAGGCATTTCCATGGTAGCCCAAGGGCTGCGGCCTGGCTAGGTGTGCAGCCTGGGCTTGGCCCCTTCGGGGCAGCTGGTGGGGCCTCTGAGCTCTCTCCAGAGGGCTCGGCCGCACACGCGGGTGGACAGGCAGGTCCAGGGTCACCTTCACTCCATGCGGCCTGTTGCTAAATGCATGCGCTGCTCCCCACACCAACGCTGGGGGCCACCACCCCGTGTCACTCCCTGTGTTGGTGGCCTTTCTTCTTTGCTTGCTGCTGCAGCAGTCCGTTCCATGGAGGAGGCTGGGGAACAGAGCTGGCCAGTCCCCCCGGGCGCAGACCCTTGCCCTGCAGTTGAGAGCACCCCTGCCCTGCCCTGTGTCCCGTGACGACTTAGAACGAGAGTGACTGAAAGTCTCACCCTGAGCCTCGTGGCTCCGTCGCTCAGAGTGCCGTCCTGTGCACTCCGAGTCTGTGGGTTTCACTCCCAGTGGGGGCGCAAACCTAGGTTGAGGGGTTGAGTCCCCAGTTGGGGCGCATGCAGGAAGCGACTGGCCCATGTTTCTCTCGCCTGTCCTCTCTCTCTAAAATCAGCAAACCCACCCTCAAGGGGGTCAGAAGCCACAGACGGGAAACTTGGTTGCAGGGCCCTGTGCTCCCATCCCACTGGGTCTGGGTTTAATGGAGCCTCGCGGTTAAAACAGAAAGACCTGAATGCCTCCGCCGCCAGCAGGCGGCGCTCTGCCTCAGGAACGAACCGCCACATTCAGCTCACCGGGGCCTGGCTGATGAGACAGAGGATGCAGGGTGCCCACAGGGCGCACTGCCCGACATCGCCCAATCTGTCCCAGAAGCCACCTCGTGTGGTTAGAAGAGGACAGACCTGCAGAGGGGGAGGCGCAGTTGCTGCTTAACTCGACAGTGACTGCCCCACGGTCCCTGAGCTGCCCCTCAGATCGCCCCAGATAACTCCAATAAACGCACCCCTGGGCCATCCCCGACAAAGCCAGCCGGGGTTGCAGCACGACCGAAGAGGTCTCCCACGTGCCGACTGCCCGCCAACGGGCTGTGAGCAGGGCCGACCCATGGGGCGGGGCCGGGAGGGGGATGGGGAGCTCCTGGAACTCACCCGTCGAAGTTCCGTAGTTTCCTCACTTAGACACTTTGTCGGATTTACTCCAAAGTGTTTCATTTGGGGGACACTAATGTAAACGATATTGTGTTTTTAATTCAGAATCCCACGTGGTCATCACTGGCACACGGGATGGCTCTGCACTTTCGTGTCTGCCCCAGCGCGCACCCTGCAACCCTGCTGAAGCCATGCGGCTGCCGCAGTCACTTCGCCAGCCCCTCTGGTTCCCCCCAGACAAGCGCGTCGCCTGTGTGCAAAGACCGAGTGGGTGCTTCCCTGCCAATCCGCGCACCCTTGTTTTCCTGTCCTGTTGTGTCAACCAGCACTTCACAGTCGAGGCCCAGGAGGGTGGCAGCAAGGACAGGCTTCCCTTGCTCCCGATGTGACTGGGGGGCGTCTGGACCCCACACTTGAGCATGGGGCGAGCTACAGGACTTTGCAGCCGTTCTGTGCCGAGTGAGGAGAGTCCCCTCTCTCTGGTTTACTAGGAGGTTGTGTCATGAGTGGGTGTCAGGTTTTGTCAATGCTTTTCCTGCATCTACCAACAATGATCAAGTAGTTTTTCTCTTCTAGGCCACTGATGGTTTCCATCGAGGGGGTTTTTGAATGTCAGTCATTCCGTTTTCTAAATCCATGTGCTTTTTCTTTTCTGTTCGTCTCTAGGTCATTGGCACCTGCCTCTGGTGCCACCTTGATTTTCCTGTGGGGGTTCTTCATCTTGCTTACCTTCTGGCCGTGCAGCAGGGGTGTGGGGCCACTTCCAGCAATGAGGTTTGGGGGAGCGCTGGGGGCCTTTGCCGCCGAGAACCGGTTCACACGGCGCTTGCACAGAGGCAGCACCGCCCAGGCCTGCAGGGCTCTGATGTGCGAGCCGCGTCTCCGAGGCCGTAGAGCTGCGCCGGGGCTGTGGTGTGTTACCAGGGTCTCCAAATACACGGCAGAACACAGTGCACTCCGTGGGCTCCTGTTTGTGGGCCGGTCGGCACAGACGTAGAACGCGGGACCCGACAGCTGCCCGCTGGCCTTACGCCCTGTCTGGCTCAGCCCTGTGCCTCAGGGAGGGGCCCACAGCCCTCTGAGCTAGGAGACGCCGCCGACCAGGGCTCTGCGTCCCGGACAATGTGGGGTGTGTCGTGGGTCCATCCTCTCCTCCTAGCGGAAGCCGGAGGAAGGGAGGAATGTGGACCAGCAGGTGGTGATGCCCTGCTCCCTGGTCGCCGCCGCTGGGAGCCCACAGCAGGGATGCACACTCCTTCCCTGCACCCGCGCGGAGGCAGACCACACCCCATGTGCAGCCAGGCACTCCACCCTGCCCCTACCAGCAGCGGGCTTCCCCTTCGTGATTCCTAGAGACCTCAGGTGCAATGGGGGGAGGACGCAGGGCCACGTAGATCAGTAACCTAGAAGTTCTCCTGTTTGCGTTTTACTCGGAAGCATTTGCAAAGCGGCCACACACACCAGCTTGGCCACCGTGGGACTTGTAGACGGTCACTGCACACACCCTCTCGAGCTGCAGTGACTTGTCTGGCTTCTGCCTCACGCATCTTGTTGAGAAGGCCAAGGTCAAATCACCAAATCTTGCCCAATGCCCCCTAAATTTTCAAACCCAAACCCAGACCCTTCTTTCCGTAAAGGACAACCAGCTGCAAACCTGCCAGCGATTCCTGCTGTGGGAGCTGGGTGTGGCCTGGAAGAGAGGCTCTCTCTTCCCCCAGGGACCGGGATGGAAATGGGCAGGGACGCAGTGGCCTCCGCTAGGCATGGCCACCCCCAGGGTGAGGCCAGGCTGGTCAGCATGTGTGAGGAGAGGTCCCCTCTGGGCAGCCTCAGTCTGTCCACTGAGGCCCCACCTGTGACCCACCCCCAGGGACAGCGACGGCAGGCCGGGCAAACCTCAAACCAAAGTGTCTTCTTACTCAGGGCCAAGCACAAGGGGAAAACTGCTCCTCAGAGAGAGCGTTCCCTCTCACAATTAGTTTTGACACTTTCAGCATTAAGGAGTTTTACCCAATTTTTAGCGTGACTGAGCCAGCTCACCAGTCAGAACTGGAGGTGAGGCCAAGGGAGGCTTGCTCCTGCCACTCCTCTGAGAACTGGAGCATCTCGAAGCCTCAGGAAAATAACCCAGATACTGCAAAAATATATATACATATAGAAATGGGTAAATCATCTTGTAAATTAGATACCGCTCAAGAGTAGCAACTTTTCAGAACGTTTTGAGGCTGCAGGTACAACGTTGTGTGCATATGTTGGGGTGTGAGTCTGGGAACGTAAATTACCCAACACTTAAAGGTGAAGAATCCCTCCTTGGTCTAAGAACATTAACATTAATACAACTGAGTTTGCTTTTAAATGACTGTCTCTGGCAGGTTTCGAGGACAGAGAAACTCCTCCCCCAAAATGGTCCTGGCCAGCATGGGCCCCCCTCCCAAAAATATCCGTGACCATCATGAATCTGACCACACTCGTGCCAAAGCACAGCTAGAAAGCATTCCGCCCTTCCCACCCCTGGAGGGTGCCTGGCCCCGCACACCTGCTCCTTCTTCTGGTTAGGACCCCCCACCTCTCCATTCGTCCCCCATCCTCTCAGTCCACCAGCCCCTCGGGAGCCTGCAATGCCCTGGTCATCCCCAAAGTCCCCTCCCCAGTCACTCTCACGCTGCACTGAAAACAGCTCAGAATGTCACCTTCCCACAGAGGTGGCCCACTGGGGGCACAGGGGTACCCCGGCTCTGCAGCCACGGGCTTGCCACCCCAGTGCTGGGGTGTGGGACCCTGCCCCTCCAGCTGGGCTGCAAGAACCAGGCTTCATTCAAGCTGTGTGGCCCCAGAGGACTTGGCCCTGGAGCCGGGGATTGCTGGGTGAGGTCGCAGAGGTCACAGGCGATCCAGGAGGACAGAGGCGGAGCGGGTCATCCTATGGGAAAACGGCCTCCTTTATAAGTAAATTGATGATAAATGTAGAAATTCGATTGTCAGCTTAATTTCACACATTCGATGATGCAGATTCGTTGGTATTGTAACAGAAGTGAGTTATAAGTAAGATATTTGGAAGCCCAGGAGAATGACTAATACACTGAAGCCACAGTTAATGTAAAAAATTCCAGTTCAGCTGAAGGCTTCGCCGGCCCCCGGGGGAGATCTGGCCCCTTCTTTCTCTTCCAGACACAGCAAGGCATGTGCAGAACACGCAAGCTAAAAATCCATCTATAATTAGGCCCGCCTAAAAGTGAATAAAAGGCATTCCAGAAAGGGCCTTCCACAAAGCAACATTAAAGCGGCCATATGTTCGGCTTGGCCTCGCACCGCCGAGTGCGACAGCATCGCGTGCTGTTAGCGTTGCGAACCTGCGTGGGCTTTCCGTCTGATCCGAAAGCTGAGCAGGAGAAAGTCGGTCAAAGAAAAAGGAGGTGAGAGCCCGAGACACACGAGAAGAAAACAGATTTAGTTTAAAAACAGTTCAAGTGGCTGCTCTGTCGGTGCGGCGACTTTCCGCTCACAGACATGGCGCTGCTGGTCAGAAAGCCAGCAGGTCCCCGAGATGTTCCAGGCGGCTGTGCAGACAGCTGGTGCACAGAACAGCCAAGTGCACCATCCCCCAGGGACTGCAGTCCCCGTCTTTCTGTGCTCGGCCCGCACAGCCGAGGGGCCGGGAGCCCATAGGACAGGGGGCAAGAGGCACCCACGCATCGAGACTCTATTTCTGCAAAGAAGTGCAGAGGGCAGTGGCAGGGCCGGGATTTCCACCCTCGGTCTCTCCTCAGCACCGATTTGTCATTTTCATACCTTAATTGTCTGTAATTATGAAACAAGTTCAACTGGCTGTAGAAGATTTAGAACATGCCAAATAGTATAAATATTATCCAAAAGTTCCACTTCTAGGAATGATAGAATAGGTAATTCCTGCCAACCCTTCAGCTGGGGGAAAAAAAGAGAAAAGCTGGACAAGAAGAAAGAAATGTGCTGGAAGCTGATGGAGCAAAGAAACATTGTCAGGCTGAGATCCAGGACAGAGAGGCTTGGAGGCCCGCTCTCCGCTCTCCCCGGGGGCACGCGTCCGTTTCAGAAGAAAAGGGTCAGTGCTGCTCCACGCTGTGGCCCCACAGGGACGGGGGGCAGCCTGGAGTCCGCCAAGGGGATGCCGGGGGCTACAGAGCATGAGGGAACCCAAAACAGGTACTTGCTGCCGGGACAGCACCCCCTCCTCTCAGATCCTGGCTGGACCTCGGAGGGCTGGGGCCACTACTACCTCCAGCCACCTCTCAGAAATAAATGTTCACCCCCCCCAGAGGAAAAAATGTTATCATCCCACAGCTCCTTCAGCTCTGTAATTTTTACGCACTATGTCTGTCATTCAGTAAAAAGTATACATATAACCAGACTTGTTAGAAGACAAAAACTAGAAGATCAAAACCAAGGGAAGAAACAGACAACAGAAACGGACCCTCGGGGGCTCAGATCATGGGTTCCTCTGCCACAGAGTTCACCATGATTATCCCTAACATGTTTAAGCGAATAAAAGACGAGATGGGTTTTTTTTGCAAAGAGCCTGAAATTTTTTTAATGAAAATTGTAGACATGATAAAACGCAATCAGTAGGAGGACACAGCGGGTAAGCTTAACAGAAGAGGAGAGACAGCAGAAGAGAGAATCAAAGAACTTAAGAGCAAAGTAAAAGAAATACCCGCACTCAAACACAGAGACAAAGGAAGAACAGAGAGAGGCCTGCAGCACCTGCCGGCGGAAACCCGGGAGCGCCCGAGCTCCTGAGGGAGCACAGCTGACGAGCCAGGACCCAGCCGGTTGGGCGCACCGGCTGCAGGATTTCCCAGCGGTCTGGAGGCATGCCCAGGGCGCGCAGAGCTGCGAGGCCGGCTTCCCTCCGACACACAGAGTCTGTTGTCTCCACTTCCGCACTTACCGTATTTTTCAGACTATAAGAGGCACTCCCCCCAAAATTGGGGGGACAGAGGGGTGCATCTTATAGTCCAAATGTAGCTTACCTGGCTGGGGGGGCGGTGCAACAGTGGGATGGGGTCACAGGTTATTAAATATTTTACCACATTTTTTGCTTCAAATTTTTTTCCTATTTTCCTCCTCTAAATCCTAGGTGCATCTTCTAGTCCTAAAAATACGACATAAATGCCTTATGGAGCTAAGACCATCGATAAGCAGTAACAGTGGGGATATGAGTAAAAACAATATGAAAAAGTTATGTGCTTCAACAAGGCAGAAAAATTGAGAGGATAAAGAGAAAAATAGAATAAATCCACTGATTGACTTCTAAGTAATAAGTCACAGAGTACGGGGCCCAAAGATACAATTAAAATGGACTCACCGAGCAGTAGAAGCCTAAATAAATAAAGAAGAGGGGTAAGGACACTAAGTGAAGGGGCACAATGCATACATACAAACAGTCCGTGACTATGTAAACGTCAAGGCACCTACAAAACTATACAAAAACGCAAGCCCTCCTAATTACCACATGAACAGCCAAAACCCAAAGGAAGCAGAACAGACACGTGGTGGAAGAGCTCGAGTGACCGGACGTTTCGTGGGGTGAGTCCACGCTGCAGAACGGGCAGGACTGGAGAGCTCGGAGCTCGGCCACAGCCCGGGGCGGGGGGGGGGCCCAGAGGGCACCGCCCGCGCGCCACGGCGAGCCAGAACAGAAGCCACGAAACTGCCGCCATCGCGGGCGGCCAGACCGACCCGGAGGCCTGGGCGCAGCCGGGTGAAACTGGCACAGGGGGTCAGAGGGTTCCCCAGTCCCGCAAAAGCGAGGCACTTCCTGCAAACCGCCGGCAGTCGGGAAACACGATGCAGGAAGTGAGGACGACGACACCGATGAAGAAGGTAATGACTCACAAAACGTAACCAAAGGTGGCCACGACTTCCGTGAGGGAAGCTTCCAAATTCTCCTGAAAGACACGAAGAGGACCTGGGGGCAAATGGGAAGCTCGGCTGTCCTTGGGACAGGCCCCGAGGACAGACAGGACCAGAACGCTCACGGCCCTTGGTCGCCAGGCCGCCTCGGCCGTGTGGCAGGGCCGTCGGGACCGGGGCTGTGCGCTGTGGGGACAAACGAGGGCAAGGACGTGGAGGGACTGGGGTTTGCAGCATGAAAAATACGGTGAAGTGGTAGACCAACAAGGTGATGCACGAACCCCGTGGACCGGAATTCTGATCAGGACTCTCAGCGCCAGCCATGGGGTGTTTGGGCCCAGCCCCTCCTGGCCACCAGGGTAGGGGTGTCACAGCACTGTCCAGAGCTCCTGCGAGAAGGGGACCGTGTCCCGAAGGAGGTGTTAGCGTAGCCCCGGGCCCCAGCGGGGCCAGCAGGGTGCAGGCAGGACCGGGAGCTGAGGGGCTGGACCAGGGCCAGAGCCCCGCACGTAGGTCCAGGGCGAGTTTGCGCATGTGGGGTGTGCTCCGCCCGTTCATGGCCCCTGCGAGGCCCCCGGAGGCAAGGCTGGCACTAGCTCCATGGCCCTCAGAGCTCCGAGAAAGCGACCAGCCACACCGAGTGAAGGGGAGACCTAGAGCTACGGTGGCAGAGGAGGGACGGGGGATGGAAACTCAGAGAAGTGGGCATGCCCGAGGGTCCGCCACGGTGAGGCCAGAAAGCCCACTCAGTGATTCGGGAGTGTCCGGGATCTAGTAGACATTTGCACACTAGTGTGAGTTGATTTAATTAAGATTAGCTGTTCTCAGCACTTGGCTGTCACTTGACCGGGATGAGTGGATGTGAAGGGCTCACCACTGTTTGAGACCAGGTCCCGGGGGGTCAGGCTCACAGACGTCCTCAGTGGGGGTGGGGGCGGGTGCTGAGCACAGGGACAGGGCTCAGACCCGGAAGGAAGGCTCCTCTCTCTCCTCCTCCTTTTCTACCTCCTCCCCCTCACCACACGGCCCACGGCCCCAGGTGGACATGAGGCGGTACAGGGAGAGCCTGCCGCCCTTCATCCCACAGGCGGTCTGGAACAACAGCACCCAAGTACTCGCTGACCGTCCTGCCAAACCTGACCACAGGCCGCGAGTCTCACTCCAGTCAGGTGCGGCTTCTGGGCTGCACTTCGGGGAGCGCCCCCGCCCTGGGGACAGCTTACGTCCTGCGTCTCCCTGGTTCAAGTCCGGTGCGTGTGGCTTTGGGGAGGCAGCAGAGGCCTCGGACTCAGCCTCACGGCATCCAGCAGAGCCAAGCGGTGAGACAGATGCTTGCCTTCGGCCTGCAGAGCGAAGAGGCTTGGGTTACATCTTTACATGCGTTTCAAATGCATCTAGTGTGAGAGCGAAGTAATTTTTATTTTCCAGCTTTGGAATAATCTTTAAAGTTTGGGACTGTGTTTGTTGGGGCGAGCAATATATTTTTGTTATATTTTTCTTGTCCCTGGAGCATTTGACAAAATCCCAAATGTTCACCCTCCAAACGACAGGGGCCCAAACACCGTGTGCCCACCGGGCCGTCGTCGCTGCAGGGGAGGGACAGTCAGACCAGAAGGAGAGACGCTGAGCGGCTCCGCGTGGTCTACACTCAGGTCAGCTTGTCGGGCTTCGGGGCTTTAAAGTCAAACTGGGAGAACAAGCACTTCCGCTTACGTGAGCCTCTCCCGGCCAGCTGGCTGTGCTGCCCAGCAGGACGCCCGAGGCCACTCTGGGGCTCCGCTCCTCACGGATTCGTGGTGAAAGGCAGCCAGGCTGTGTCTTCTTTGGCCCCCAGGAGACTCCGAGGAGATGCAGTGTGTCCCCAAAAGCAATCCCCTCTGGAATTAAGTTTCCGAGCCAGGGGCCAGCACTTCCAGAGAGGTGCCTCGGTCACTGGAGCATGACTGTTCCCTAAAGGGCGGAGAGTCTGCACGCAGACAGGATGTGCATGAGGGCCTTGAACGTGTCCTCTGACCCCATTGAGGTCAACACCCAGGTCAGCCCCGCTGGTCAGCGTCAGGGGCACCCCAGCTCTGGGTTTTCCCTCTAGAGCTCCCACATTGACCCTAAGGCACCAGGGCCACCATGGGTCACGACCCAGCCGCCAGTGCACAGAGGCCAGGGTGGGACGGCGTGGACTCGAGGAAGCCCGTGACCTTGTGTGGGTGGGCGTTTGGATCCCTTAACCAGGCCGTCTCATCAGATGAAAACCCACCACAGAGAACCGGCCATAATGGCGCTAGCAGGCACACGGGGACCGGGGGCGGGGGGGGGCAGGGCGGGCCGCCCTGTGTACCTGGGGGCAGATAGGGAGCAGGGGCAACTCGGGCGGGCAGGTCGGCTGCTGCCCCACCCTGGAAGCCCTGGTCGGAAAGAAGGGTAAGGGCAGGAGGGAGGACTGTGCTGCTGAATAACATGCCGAAAACCTCTCAACGAGTGCCAATTAAAGAAGGGCACACGAGGGCTCAAGGCCCATGGCCGGGAGCAGGGGGATTCAGGGTGAACCTGTGCCGTGTGCGGTGTGCATTGGGCAATGTGCCGTGTGACACGTGCCGTGTGCAGTGCACCCTGTACCGAGGGGCTCAGGTCCTGGGCTCCAGGAAAGGGGCACAGGGACGAGGACGGGGGTGCTGCAGCCCGGCCGGTGGGGTGGCGTCACTCCAGTCCTCTCTCCGTGCACGTATGACAGAGGTGCAAGACAAGTCTCTGGTCAAAGAGGCGTGTCCTCTGTCCCCGGGGAAGGCCGGGCTGCGAGGAGAGCTGGAACTTGCGGAAGAAATCCCCTCCGACCACAACAAAGGCAGCGGAACCTTGGCCTGGCGCGCTGGAAACAAAGGGAGACCAGCAATTAGCTCCGCTGCAAAGTGCTCCCAGATGAGGCGCTGGAAACACAACAAATGAAGCCGTTGGCTGCTAGGGTTGGAGTCACCTTTAAAGACTGATGTTTGTGCTCCCCTCCTCGCGCTCCCCAAACACATCTGCCGCGGGGCCTGCCGGCTCTGGGTCGGAGCGTGCCTGTCCCAGGGCAGGGGCGGGAGCCGGGGGCTTCAAGCGAGCGCCTGGGAGCCACGTGCCAGAGCAGAACAGGCTGTAGATCCAGCTTTGCAACTGCAGCCGTGTACCCCAGGGTGTTTGGAGGGTTCCTTTGGAACTTTTCCGGTCAGTCACCCCAGGTCCCCGGGTGTTCTGCTAGCCTGTCACCCGTGCAGGGGACAGAGTGGGTGGAGGGGGTGGGAATGAAATGGGCCCCCAGAAAGAACCTGGGCACCCAGCCGCCCAGCCCCTCCGGGGCCCAGCCAAACGACCCGCTTCTTCAAACACACCCCAGATCCGGGCGTAAATGCTGAACTCACCCCTCCGACCCCCCCCGCAGTGCATGTGGCCACGCAGCCTGTGAGCCACATCCTGTCATTGCACATCACTCCTCACTGGGGCGCCTGCCTGCAGGGACTCCCAGAAGGGTAGCGGAATGGGGTACATTGGCAGGAGACCAGGCCAAGCACCCCAAGGCCTCGGACTGCCAGCCGCCATGGCCACCCAACTCATCCCCTTGGAGGCACAGAGCCACCTTGCTGCGCGAGGATGCTGACACCGGGCAGTGTGGCTTCAGAGGCCTTCCTCCCTCTTGCGTCTCTCTGTCCACCGAGTCCCCTCTGTGGCCCCACCCCCGGCATGTGTTCCCTCAGGAGCGGGCTGCTGGAGGGGACGGACTTGCCTGGGAGGACAGGCTCACGGTGCCTCTGGGAGGAGCCGAAGCAGGTCCTGTGACCTCGAATGGGACACACAACCTCTCTGGGCCTCGGTTTCCTCGTCTGTAAAGTGGGGACAACAGCTACATGGGGGCGGCTGGCCACAGCAGCCAGTGGACGGAGGGGGGATTCATGCTGAGTTCCAGGGGGATACCGGCATGTGCATAGCAGCGCGAAATGGAAAAGGATTCAAGCCTATCGGCTGTGCGCGGGGCCCACCCTGCTTTCTCGCTGTGGCTACAGCAAGTCACCTCGCACTCCTCTCCGGGTTCTGGACGTCGGACCTGTGGTCTGCGGGGTTAAAAGGGGTCCAGGGCAGGTTCCTTCACCTCTGGGGACTCGCAGGCCCCACCTCAGTCCCTCTTTCCCTTCTGCCGTGTCCACCGTCCCCCGGCCTCCTCCTCCTGTGACCCTCTTCCCTCGTCTTACAGGGATCCTGAGATGACATGGGGCCGAGAGCCCAGGAAAACCTCCCATTTCTAGGCCCTTAGTCACACCTGCGACGTCCCTTTTTCCATATCAGGCAACATTCCCAGGTTCTGGGGACAAGGATGGGGATGCCCTGGGGGGTCATTGTCAGTCCATGCAGGGCCCCTCCTGGGAAAGACCCCATGGGCAGGTTCATGGTCGGAACGCTAACTGATCCAGCTGCAGGCCACCTTCTGCCCCGGGGGTTGGGTTTCAGACCCCACAGAGACCACTGCCCAGGAAGCCCAAGCTCAGAGGCAACACCACCCTAACCGGCCACAAGGCAGAGCGGGAACCGGAGGGCCCTGGGAGCCCTCCGCTGCGACACTGAGGGACTCTGTCCCCCGGCCCAGCACAGCCCCCCGCAGGAGCCAGCTCCTCGGAACCGCTGAGACAGCCACCTGGGTGTTGGGCTGCCCTGGGTTCCCCCGACATGGCCCTGTGAGCTGCTCTGCTGTCTCCCTTTTTTCCTGGGCAGGGCACACACCTACGCCACGGTGGGGACCGTGGAGTCATCCAGGCCAAGGACAAGTGCTAACAAGGAAATCAGATCTGAAATGTTCCCAGAAGGACCTCGAAAATGACCACACCAAACAGCCCTGACACCACCAGAGTAGTAGCTTAAAAGGCACCAGTGGCCCAGGGAGGAACTGAAGTGTCTGGCACCAAGGCGAACAGAGGCCATTGTCCCTTTTCTACACCTTCCCCCACAGAGGCAGCAAGCTGGTGCCACATCTGAAACTCCATCAACTTGGCTAACACTGTGTGACCCGCCTGGGAGATCCAGAGGCTCCATCCACCCCACCCATGTTACAGGCCCACCCAAGAGGCTTTTCCGTAAGAATGGCTGGTCTTGGCTCCTAAATCCTGTCAAACACACAGCAGCTGGCTTCAGTGAGCCCTGGGGCAGCCAGCCTAGATTCACAGCTTGGCTTCACCTGGGAATCTCCAAGCCCAGCACAAGCAGCAGCCATCTCAGATTGCTTTACAGCTCAGGCAGGGAGGCCCCAGGCAGAGCACAGGTGGGGGCTGACCTTGGCCTGCACTACTCAGGAAACGCCAGGGCCAGTTCACCCAGTGGACAGCTACAGACCACGTCAGAGCACCACCACCCCGCCCCTGCACAGCTGATCCATCCTGAGGGCAGAGGGTGGTGTTCACAGCCAGTCCTTGCAGCTGACTGGCCTGGATAAACCCCTCCCACTGATCTGCCAACAGCAACCAAGGCTCAACTACAAGAGGAGGGGATACTCAGCCCACACAGAGGGTGCACCTCAAGTACCCAGCTTGGGTGATAGGGGAGGCTGTGCCACTGGACCCTACAGGACACCTACTACATTAGGCCACGCTGCCAACACACGGAGTCAAAGCAGCTCTACCTAATACACAGAAACACACACAGGGAGGCTGCCAAAACTAGGAGACGAAGAAACATGGCCCAAGTGAAAGTACAGAACAAAACTCCAGAAACAGGGCTAAGTGAAATGGAGATGAGCAACCTATCAGATGCAGAGTTCAAAACACTGGTTAACAGGATGCTCAGGGAACTCAGTGAGGACCTCAGCAGCATAAAAAAGACCCGGTCAGAAACAAAGGACACACTAACTGAAACAAAGAACAATCTACAGGGAAACAACTGTACAG
>PVIA01018104.1:0-13687 GCA_004024845.1 Tonatia bakeri
TTTTCAGTAACAAATGAAGTTCAGGGGCAAAGTCACAGAAAGAAACAGGTGATAAGTGTTGAGTGACAGCTCTCTCATTTGGACTGTGGTCTCCTGTTTTGGCGTCAAAGCTCAAGCAATCATTCTGGCAGTTCCCCCAAAGGTCAAACATGGAGTTACCACATGACCCAGCAATTCCGCTCCTAGTCATATACCCAAGAGAAATGAAAATATACACCCACAGAAAAATGTGTACACAAGGGTCTACAGCAGCATTACTCATAACAGCTAAAAACTGGAAACAACCCAAATGTCCATCAACTGATGGACAGATAAACAAAATGATGCATGTACACACTGAATATTATTTGGCAATAAAAAGATACTTAGTACTGATGCATGCTATAATATGCATGAACTTCAAAAATATTATGCTAAGTACCCTGGCTGGGGCACTCAGCGGTTTGAGCACCAGCCTCCGAACCAAACAGTCCCTGGTCTGATTCCCAGTCAGGGCACATGCCCGAGTTGCAGGCCGGGTCCTGGTTTGGGGCGTTCAAGAGGCAACCAGTCTATGTCTCTGTCACCCACCCCTGTTTCTCTCCTGCTCTTTCTCCCTTCCTTGCCCTCTCTCTAAGAATAAATAAGTAAAATCTTTAAAAAAATATTATGCTAGGGAGAGGAAGTCAGTCTCAAGGGACCACAAATTATATATGACTCTATTTACATGAAATGCCTTGAGCAGGCAGCTCTACGGGGAACGAAATGAGGTTGGTGGTTGCCTGGAGTGGGGCTGTAATGACCACTAATGGGCGCAGGGCTTCTTTATGGGTTAGGAAACGCTCTGAAAGGAGATAGTGATAATGGCTGCCCAACTCTCTGAATGGTTTGCTTTATCAATAACTATCTCAATTGGGAAAAAAAACAAAAAGCTAGTACAACAAGAAAATCCTTTTGCAGTCTGCAGAAAACAGGGCAAGGCTGCAGCCGCTGTGTCTCCCTCTGGGAGGGAGAAGGGGAGCCCGGGCTGTGCAGGGATATCCAGGCTCTGAGGGCCAAGCTCCACCCGACCCTGCACACCAGCTCCCCTGGCTCCAGCTTGCCTCGGGCTCCTGTTTAGCTTCAGTCATTCAACAGACTTTGGCTGAGCACCTACTTGGACCAAGGAGCTAAGCCAGCGGGGACCTGCAGGTGAGGGCGGGGCAGGCTTTGCCTTCAAGGAGCTGCCACTTCCACTTTTAAACATTCAACCACAGGCCAGGAAAGCACAAAAGGAGAGTTCTGGGTGCTCTTCTGTTCTGGGTTGTGGGCAGAAAAGAATTTTTCTTGTCTTGGTTCCAGAAGGGTGGACTCATACCCACACGGAAAAAGCACACACAAGTCTGGTATGCAAACACCTCAAAGGCGAGGTGGGGCAGAGTGTGTAGGGGGAGGGGGTGGGGGAGCCCCAGGAGTCAGACCTGACAGGAAGCTGAAGACGCAACACCCCCGGGGCTGTGAACCAGGGCCAGCACTGCCCTCAGACACATCCGGCGGCAGTCCTGTGGGTGCCTGCACCGTTTATTTTTGTACAGGGAAGAGGAGATGGGAGAGGAGAGAACACAAGTTATTACTCAGCATTTCCATCGTGTTTCATGTTTGCAAAGCACTCCTGTCCTCGCTTGGTCCTCAACTGCCTGAAATAATAAAGGAATTTCAGAACCCAGCCAAGAACTCAGAGTACTTAGCAGATATAAGAACCTATCACTGCATGGGGCAAGGTGGGCACTAGCAAAAAAACTTAATCCAACAAAATAAATGCTATTTAAAAAATTAATCCAAAATAATAATCTCTGCACAGCTCACACGCCTCTGAATGATGCACGAACACAGGAAGCTCCCATTCTAAATCTGCCCGGTCACACCTTGACACATGTCCACTTTTACAGAACAGGCACTGGTGCCCTTTGAGACGACAGAGTCCTGGGGCTGGCACGGTAAATATTTTATGGCAGCAATTAATTAACAAGAAAAAACAGTTTTCTGTGGTCAGCAGACAGCACCTGGATCATCATGTTAGAGATGCAGCACTGAGCCCTGGCCAGGTGGCTCGGCTGGTTGGAGTGTCATCCCATAAACTGAAAGGTCACAGGTCTGATCCCCGGTCAGAGCACATACCTACACTGCAGGTTTGGTCCCTTGTCCGGGCATGTAATGTACAGGAGGCAACCCATCAACGTTTCTCTCTCACCCTGATGGTTCCCTCTCTCCCTCTCTCTCTCCTTTCCTCTTGCTCTAAAATGATGCAGCATTGCCAATGTCACCATTTTTTATGTTGCACACCAACCGGCCAGCACGTAGAGCAGGCACACCGCCATGCAGGTGCAATGCACAAGGAGCACTGTGGCTTCTGAACTCAAGCTCCGGAACATACGTGAAATGGGTGTGTGCTGTGTGCCCTGTGTTGATATTTACAGCCAGCCAAGGTCAGGGAGCACCTTGCTTGTCTGCAGGACTGTGACCTTCAGAGGGATGTTCATGGTCAATTAGGAAGCTACTTGATAAAGTGGAAATAGTCCGCACACTTGAAATTACCATGAGTATGAATCTTGCAGATTCATATTCAAGGGAGGACAAAGTACTCCCTCTAGCTATTTCAAAAAATATGTTAGGGTCACATAAAAATGAAAACAGAATTTAGGAAATGCATTCCAAAGACACCATCTGCTTTACTTCAGATCATCTCTCCACTCTTTCCTCCCACTCAGCAGGACAATTAGAAAAGCTAACTCTCTTTCTCTCTCTCTCAAGAGCTAACGTGGCAAAGTGACCAAGACCTGAAAAAAAAAAAACTCAGAAAGATAAGGCCAGGCCCTGCCAGTGTGGCTCAGTGGGCTGGGCAGTATCCTGCAGAATGAAAGGTCCCCAGTTCGATTCCAAGGCACATGCCCGGGCTGCAGGTCAGGCCCCCAGTCAGAGTGTGTGCAAGAGGCAACTGATGGATGTTTCTCTCCCTCTCTTTCTCCCTCCTTTCCCCTCTATTTAAAGTAAAAGAAATAAAAATAAATATTTTAAAAACCATTTTAAAAAAGAAAAACGAGGCCAGAATTTAGGGCTGCATCTTTCTTGGAGTGTCTGTGGACTGACTGAGCGGCATGGCTGGTGGCTTCGCGGGGCCTGGAGGACAAACAGTCCTGGGACTGCTGATGAGAGCTGGCTGTGACTCAGGCAAAACAGACTCAGGAAGCAAGGACTGCTACGGACAACGATAATGCAAAAGGTTCAACCAACAGATACGAAAAGCTGGAACTGTTTCATGTAACACAACTAAAAACAGGTCTCAGAACATGCGAAGGAGAAACCGAGTCGCCTCGAACTGGCACACCCACTGCCGTCACAGCGGAGGGTTCAAGCCAGTTCTCCCACGACCAGAGACAACAGAAAGAGTCAGCACACAGGGAAATTAGAAAAAAATATGACAGACTTGGCACTCAGTGATCCTAAAATATACATTCTTTTCAAGATTACAGGAAGAGTTAAAAACACACATACTAAAATATGCCTTTTACCTGTACCATGGAAAAATGGGTGTTCACAGAAAGTAGAGGCCAGAGTGGATTAATCTGGCCCCTGACCCTGAGGTAGGGGACCTAGTGTGAGGTTTGAGGAGTATGGTTTCATTATGCAAAGGGGGCCACAGAAGACAAACAGACTGTCCTCAATGTCTTGGGCACTTAGGGACGCCATGGAACCAGTGTTGGGCTGCACCAGGGGTGGTGAGAATGGGAGGAAGAGAGAATGGAGAGGGAAAAGATCACACAGACCTCCACCCCTCTCTCTACCCCTGGGAGCTGCAGACCCCCGGGAGTCATGGGAAAGGAGAAGGGCAACGCAGAGCCCCAGCCCCCTGCCTCGCTGAAGGCAGCGGCTGTGACAGCAGAGTCTGCTCTGCCACCAGGTCGGTGACAGCTCCTTATGGCCAAGTCCTGCTTCCTTGGGTCTCCCTCTTCCTGTCCTGTCCTGGGGAGCTGTGTATGGATCCTTCAGCGAGGCAGGGGGCTGGGGCTCTGCGTTGCCCTTCTCCTTTCCCATGACTCCCGGGGGTCTGCAGCTCCCAGGGGTAGAGAGAGGGGTGGAGGTCTTATGTTGTTGCCCATGCATGCACACAGGGCCAGACCCTGCAAACCCAAAGCTCCTGTTCCAGCAAGGCTCACCTCTTGAGAGCAATCTGCCCAGCTGCCCACCTGTTCCCACCCTGATGTTCAGAGAATCGGTGGGTCCTAAACATGGCTCTTTGCTTTGATCCTCAACTTCAGTGGCCTGGGTATATGTTTCCTGTGGTCTAGGGGCAAGAAACAGGATGGGGATACAGGAGTCCTGCTGGGATCTGAAGAGCTTGAGTTATCCCTAGAAGTCTAGGGTGTGTGGGTGCAGACACCATCTGTGCTTTTGGACAAACTGGGAGTTCTGAGCGCTGCCCTACAGCCCACTCACTGTTAACCACAACCACCTCCCTTGCCCAACCTCATTGTGGCAAATAATTCTAACAGGCTTTCTGGACCAGCTGCACTGCTCACCTAATTCTCTGCCAGAAGCTCAGCAATCCCAGGGGTCTCCCCCTCATTTCTCCCGTAGGCTGGCCACATTTAGTGCTGAGCAGAAAGAGCCAATTAATCAGCATTGCTTTCTGGAGCCCCCACCAACCCAGCACCCTGCCTGCCCGTCCCGAGCTGGTGGCAGAAGGACCGGAACTGGTGGCCAAGTCCTGCTTCAGCGCTTGAGCCGGACACAGTCACACACTTTGCTTCTGGTGACTGAGTGCATCTGCACTCTTGTACTCAGCTGGCAGTTCAGAAACCGCCCTCTGTGTGAAATCACATCACCTGAGGACTTCCTGGATTTTCACACACACCCCTCGGGAAGTGAAGCATGTTGATCTTTGCTCCAAGTGCCTTCTCAGGAAGTCACTGCCACCCATCGCCCCTGGTGCCCCGCTGGGTAGAAGGCGTCCGGACTCACCCTCATACATCTCCAGGATGTGAACCGTGTCTCCGATCTGCAGGGAGAGCTCCACGTCTTGAGAGGCATTGTAGTTATAGATCACTAGGGATGAGAAGCAGGAGGGAAACGGCATCAGTGGCAGTGAAAATACTAGTCACTCAGCAACATGTTCTGCAGCTAATGAGCTACTTAATCAACTAACTACCCTCTACCTCATGATTTCACGTGAGTTGGCCACTGAAAAGCAGAGAACCCCTCCAAGAGGCCCCCATTCCTGGTGTTCTACTGAGATCCGCCACCTGCAAGTCCTGGCTGCTGGCCTGCTGTGGGTGTGCAACATGCTAAAGGCCAGGGAGAGGGCAACGGAACACACAGGCATGGTCCCTGAACCAGGGTTTTTATTGTCTTCTAGGGGAAAAAAGACATTACATATATTATTACAGAAATAACTACTTAGTTGACATTGCTATGAGAGCGATGAAAGGGGAAGAACAGGCTGCGATGAGAACAGGTCATGGGGCTTCGCCGGCCAGTCTCCTTGTCCATCAGAGGACCACCAGCCTGCAGCACCACTGAGCTGTGATCTCGCGGGCAGAAGGTATGCCGCCTCCCAGCTTTCCCGATGGTGGCTGGCAGCCCAAGGGCCACCTGTGAATCCCAGACACCCTCCAGTGACAGACTGACACAGTGCAGTGTGGGGACGGCTACCTTGTTCTGGGCACTCTGGGGAACTGGGTTGCCCCAGTACTTTCTGATCAAGGTGACTTAATCGCCATGGTCCTTAGGACTGGCAATGACCAGGCCAGACTGTGCCAAGTAGCAGACTACCTCTCAGAACTCAGAGAGAAAAGACAGCCCAATTTTCCTATGAGTCAATCTCTGAAGGGACATTTGACCAAGAATCATAGATGATGGCTGATGACCACGTCGAAACACGCTCCACAGCTAGTCATCAGGGACATGCAAATCAAAACCACAACACACTACCACTTCACACTTGCGGTGGCTGAAATTTCTGAAGGCTGACAACCGCCTTTTGAAGGCAAGAATGTAGAGAAACTGATACCCTCATACACTGCTGGTAGAAGGGTAAAATGACAAGCTTCTTCAGAAAACAGTTTGGCAGTTTCTTAAAAAGTTAAAATGTAAATTCACAATATGACCCAGCAATGCCACTCCTAGGCGCCTGCAAGAGAAATGAAAAGATGCCTACACAAAACTCCACATGAATATTCACAGCTGCTGTGACGTGAAGAAAATGGCCCCTCACAGATACACAATCGCATTTCTGGACCTGGTTACCTGGTCCACGTCACCTGGTGTGACCAAATAACTGAATAGGTTAAGGACCTTGACAGGAGGAGCTTTTTCTAAATTATCAATGTGGGCCCTGAGCACTATCACCTGTAGCCCAGTAAGAGCAAGACAGGAGTTCCCAGAGGCACAGAAAGAAGGTGCTGTGGAGACCGAGGCAGAGAGAGAAGCCTGTGACCTCGGCCAAGGCCACGACCACCAGTAGCTGGAAGAGCACAGAACGAACCTGCGGACGCGGTGCAGCCTGCCAGCCCCTTGATTTCAGACTTCTGGCCTCCAGAACTCACACAACACATTTCTGTTGTCTTAAAGCCACCCATACGGCTGATGTTTTAGTTTGATGCAGTCCCCTTCATTTGTTTCTGTCTTTATTTCTGTTGCTTTTGGGGTCAAATTCATAAAATGTTCTCTACGACCAAGGCCGTAAGTCTAGTGCCTATGTTTTCTTCTTTGTAATTTATTTTCAGATCTTATATTTAGATACCATGCTATACACCTGAAACCAATACAAAATAACTGTCTTCAGGGTTTTCCATGTACAGAATCACGCCATTTATAAAAAGTTGGCACTTTTACTTCTTCCTTCCCAATTTGGATGCCTTTTATTCCTTTCTCTTGCCTGACTGCCGTGGCTAGGACTCCCAGAACTATCTGAATAAGAGCAGTGAGTGGGCATCCCTGCCTTGTTCCTGATTTCAGAAGGAAAGCTGTCAGTTATGCACCGCTGAGTATGGGGGTCTGTCACACATGGCCTTCGTTATGCTGAGGCACTTCCCGCCCATACCCATTACACTGAGTGTTTTAATCATAAATGGATGTTGTATTTTATCAAAGGCTTATTCTGCATCTACGGATAAGATCATGTGATATTATCCTTTGTTTTGTTAACGTGATGTATCTCACTGACCCTTTGCGTACGCGGAACCATCCTTGTGCCTCTGGAACGAACCCCACGCGATCGTGATGAGTTATTTTGTCAACGTGTTATCTTTGATTTGCTAGATTTAATAACCCTACAAAGCACTATTAGAAGAGACGGGAAAAGAAAGAATGCAATGGAAGGATACTCTGTGTTCACAGACTGGGAGAATCACCATACTAAAAATGGCCATTTTACCCAAAGTAATATGCAGATTTAATGCAGTCCCCACCAAAATCCTAATGGCATTTTTCAAAAAGAAACAGAACAAAACATCATCATATTTGTATGGAACCACAAAGGACCCTGAATGGCCAAGGCGATCCTGAGAAAAAAGAACAAAGTTGGAGTTATCACACAACCTGACTTCAAATTATACTACAGAGTGACAGTATCAAAACAGCATATTACTGGCAGACAGACCTATGGAACAGAACTGTGAGGCCCGAAATAAACCACAAGGATGTGGGCAAATAATTTTTGACCAATGAGCCAAAAACACACAATGGAGAAAAGAAAGCCTCTTCAATAAATGATGCTGGGAAAACTGGAAAGCCACAAGCAAAAGAATGAAACTGAATTACAGTTTGCTTCCAAGTATAAAAATTAACTCAAAATGGATCAAAGACCTAAATATAAGATCTGAAAATAAATTACAAAGAAGAAAACGTAGGCACTAAACTTACGGCCTTGGTCGTAGAGAACATTTTATGAATTTGACCCCAAAGGCAACAGAAATAAAGACGGAAACAAATGAATGGGACTGCATCAAACTAAAAAGCTCTGCAGAGCAAAAGAAACTGACAGCAAAACAAAAAGGCAGCTAACTGAATGGGAAATGATATTTGCAAACAACAGCTCCGACAAAGGGTTAATATCCAAAATATATAAAGAACTAATATAACTCAACTTCAAATAAACAAACAATCCAATTAACAAATGGGCAGAAGACCTGAGCAGACCCCTCTCCCAAGAAGACATACATATGACCAATAGATACATGAAAAGATGCTCAGCACAGCTAATTCTCAGGGAAATGCAAACTGAAACTACAATGAGATACCACCTCACACCTGTTAGAATGGCTCTTATCAACAAGACATGTAATAACAAGTGTTGGAGAGGATGTGGGGAAAAGGGAACCCTCGTTCACTGCTGGTGGGAAGGTAGAGGGGTACAGCCACTGTGGAAATCAATATGGTGGTTCCTCAAAAAATTAATAGTTACCCTAATGACCCAGCAATCCTCTTTCGGGTATCTACCTGAACAACTCAAAAGTATTTATTCGCAAAGATGCATGCGCCCCTGTGTTCAATGAAGCAGTGTTCACGGTGGCCAAGACATGCAGCCAACCCAAGTGTCCTTCAATAGAGCGCTGGGTAAAGATGTGGTAGACATATTCTATGCAATACTGCTCAGCCTTAGGAACAGATGAAATCTGCAACAGCGTGGATGGACCTTGAGAATCTTATGCTAAGCTAAGTAAGTCAGACAGAAAAAGCTAAGAACCATGATCTCATTCATGTGTGGAACATAAAACTGAAACTCACAGACACAGACAAGAGTATGGTGGTGACCAGAAAGAAGGGGGTGTGGGAGAGTAGAAGGTGAAGGGGGCCAAATACATGGCGACAGATGATTTGATCTTGGGCGGTGAGCACCCAATACGTTTACAGGTCGTATGTTATAGAAATGTGCACTTGAAAGCTATTATCATCCTATTAGCTAATGCCACTCCAAGACATTTAATAAAAATAATACTGAAAGTAAATTATAATTGAAAAATTAAAATTAAAAAAAAACATAAAATCACCTTGTTTTTAGCCCTTTGTTATGAAAGTCGATATAGCAACATTGTTCACAACAGCCAAAAACTCGGGACAATTTGTTAACTGATGGATGAGTGGATAAATGGATGTGGTCTGTCCACAGTGGAATATTACTCAGCAATAAAAAAGAATGAAATAGAAACACATGCTACGACATGGATGAGTTTCCAAATCATTGTGCTAATTGAAAGCCCTGTGAAGAAACACACTGTGGACCTCCATCTACTTCCAACGTGCAGAGCAGGCCCATCTGTCAGACAGCAGGGCAGGTCACGGGCTGCCTGGTGCTGGGGTAGGAGTAATGACTGAGTTCCGCAGGGTGCTCAGCGGGTGATGGACATGTCCTAACAGTGTGTGGTGGTGGTTCTTCAGCCCTGTAAATTTATCCGAAATCACTGAGCTGCATATACCAAATGAGTGGATTTTATGGGATGTAAATGATACCTCAATATTTTTTTAAGTAATTAGATTTATGTCTTGTCCTCACTCTCGTTATGAATGATCTGCATCCTTCCAGGGAAATACAACCAACTTAGAGATTCAGTTCTGACCTTTCACCCAACAACCAGGGAACCTACTGTAGCCCCCATCTTGCAGCTCCGATAAGCACGAGGTAGTCACTGATCCCAGGAGGGGGATTAAAGTGAGCCACTGGGCAATGTGCTTACCCTTCCTGAGCCTCAGTTTCCATATTAATAATGTGGTGCATGGTACCCACTGTACTGTCCCCATCACTGCCGACTGTGGGTACTCCTCCTCCTCCTTCCCCAGCCTGCAGCACATGCTGCATCTGCAGCAGCAGGACCATGGGGGCTTTTCCCTGCGGGTGAGTGTCAGGGGCACACCTCCAGCACAGCTGTTTCAACCGGTCTCTCTGTTTTACGGGAACCACCCAAATGGATTCTCCTGGAGTTTTGGCACAGAAGCCTGGACTCATTATGTTCGAATTTATTTACTGCCGAGCTTTTGAACTCGACTGTGAATCAGAACACGGATAAGATGATGAAGCGGGTTAGGGGAAACTGCACCAAATTCTGTCGAGTCAGTTCCCCACCTCTAGACCTTTCCGTGGGCTGCCACCAGCCCACGGCTGCCATTTCACTGAAGTTCATCTCCTTCATCTGACTGCTGACTGACTGAAATGTTTTGCTTGCTGAATGCAGGGCTGGTTTTGTATAGAAAATATAGCTCTCGCATCCTTGGCTGCCCCCAGTCCCCATGCCCTGCCTTCCATTGACCCTGGTCCTCCCACCACCACGCACAGAGATAAACAGGAAGTTTCTGAACGTGAGGCTGCTGTCTGGCCACACGGTGGGTAATGACCACGCCGCATCTCTTCTCGTTATTAGTCATCAGGAGAGTGAGCGGCTCTCCAAGGCAGCTTGCGGCTCTGGCAGCTCCAGGCACAAACACCTCCCCAGGACTGTTGTACATGTGTGCACACGTATGCTCACACACATGCACACACCCCACAGACCAGCAATCCCCACCCTTTTTGGCACCAGGGACTGTATTTTTAAAAAGATTTTATTTATTTATAGACAGAGGGGGAAGGAGAGAGAAAGAAGAAACATCAATGCGTGGTAGCCTCTTGTGCACCCCCTACTGGGGGCCCAGCTACAACCCAGGCCTGTGCCCTGACTGGAAACTGAACCGGTGACCCTTTGTTTTGCAGGCCAGTGCTCAATGCACGGAGCCACACCAGCCAGGGCCAGGGGCCGGTTTTGTAGAAAACAGTTTTTCTACAGACTGGGGTTGGAGGAATGGTTTCAGGATGATTCAAGTGCTTTACTCTCAAGTTCACCTCCTGCTTGCAGCCCAGCACCTAACAGGCCCAGACGGGTACCAGTCTGTGGCCCAGAGGTGGGGACCCAACCACAGACCAACAAGTTTCCTTAAATCCTAGATCCTCAGCCTGACAATCAAAATGTTGCAAAAACTATCCCAGCCTTAACTGTCCACTTTGTCACCATTAGTTGCCAAATACCACCCTCTGCTCCAATCAACTCTGAACATTTCTCCCCTAAATTCTGCACTCAACCCATGGTCTATCCCTGCCTAAAACACCAGCTTACCTTTTTCTTCCTCACATTCGAAGCCCACATTCATGCTCAATTTGACCAATGACTACTGATTCCCCGTGGGCCCGCAGGCCTCTTTCTTCTGTCATCCCACAGCAGCTTTTCCTTCCAACACAGTTTGGCTTTCTAATCCCACATCACCTTGTGTTAGTGCCTCCCACCAATGAGAAGGGAAACCCCTCCCAAAAGGGAACCTGGGCCCAGAGGACTTCTGTGTCTTTCATACTTCACGGCACTGGGTCAGACACAGAGAAGGTGCTCAAGGCACAACAGGGACTTTTATAAAACCCGCCAATCAATTCAGAGACTCGCCACTTCTTTCCCCAAGTCTCAGCAGCTATGGCCCCACCTCTAATAATGGATATCAACATCGCCTCTCCTGCCACTTTGCTTATAATGCAAGAGAGAACATGCCTTCCCAGCTGAAGCTTTTGAAGAGATTCCTGTGGGAAGCACACATCCCTTCAACAAAGCCTTCCGCGGCAGGGGCAGTTTAGAGGGCGTCTCGTGTCTTCGGGCAAAGGTACCAACAAGCCTCCAGCATTCAGCACTGTCACACATGCATCCCAGCTGCGCACTTCAGACCCACCCTCCCTCGACCCCTCCTCAGGACACCGCATTTCCACTGCATTTTTATGGTTTCCCTTCCACACACAATACAGTAACCGTGTGGAGGGGATGCCACACACGTTACTGAATGAGGAAACGGAGACTCAGACAGGGCGAGCACCTTACCCCGAGTAACTCAGCTTTACACACAGCCAGGCTGTCACTAGACTGATCCTGAGAAGGGCCTGTCACAGTGTACCAGACGGGTCTGTAAGGTGGAGGTCACCCCGGAACAGCTGGAAACAGAAGAGCCACACAGATTCTCCACATGTCGTCAGCCTTTGGTTTCTCTCATTAAATGAGAACCCAACTTCCAAGAACAAGCTTTGTCATGGAAATCCGTGACTGGTGATCAGTGTCTGTGAGTCCGGTGCTATTTCGGGAACAGACTCACAACCAACGCACTCAGTGGGGATCGTGTTTTCTCTTTGGAATGTGTGTAACTTGTTCCAGAGAAAGGGGAAACAAAGGAAACCCTTCAGAGTTCAACAAAACAGAACTGAAGATCAACGGGAGTTATGCACGGCCTTGGATGAGTGGCACAGCCTGGGCCTCGCTTTCCCATCTGGAAACTAGGCTTGGGACCAGGGGGCCCCAGAGGTCCCTGTGGCCCCAACATCCTCTGTTTCACGAGGTGATGATAAGAGGCAAGAGAAACAAGTTTTGCCATCCTGCACCAGCAGGCACCACCACAATCTCTTCTGTCTGAGGAGACTAAGCGAGAGCGGGGAGTTGCTGGTTATCTCCCGTGGCTGTTACGTGCAAGGTTGGGAAAGATGAATTGCTGGCATTCTTCCCTAAGCGGCTTACTGACTGTTTATATCACCAAAGTGTATTTCTGCAGAGCCAAGAAGACAAGACAGCCTGTCTACAAATGTGAAATAGTTTGCATTTTACCAAATCTTTGATTTGGCTTTTCTTTTAAGCCAGGCTTTTATGAAAGAGGAAAAAAGAAATTTGAGGTTTTAGGATTATGCAACAGCAACAAAAAAGGAGAATAGATTTATAGGCCTCTAAATGCAGATCAGATTTGATGAAAAGTCTGTGGGTTACTGGTATTTAATCCTTCTAATAAATTAGGTTCTCTCATGAATCCTCAAATTACAACCCCTTGGAGGATATCTAAAACACAACATTTCCTATTAGTCTTTCGGTCAAATCTATAAAAGAAAAATTCAGTGAATGAACAAAGTCCCAGTTTGAGTCGTATATTATTGAGAGTATTAAAAAGGTCATCAAACTTCACCTTTTTCATTATTATCATGATCTGCCTACTTTCAGCCACTGGAACTACAAACATTAAAAGGGCACATCTCATCTCCGACCTCCCTGGGTGTAATGCAATGCCGCCTTCCTCCAAGGCCCAGCAGACTTTTCCCTTTTGTTCTTCAGTCCCCTCCAACAGCAGAGACGCCAGCCATGCGGAGTCTCTGGCCAGAACTCTGCAGGCAGGGCCACCAGGCAGGCGCTCCAGCTTACGGTGCTCAGCAGCACTGCTCCACAAAGGCACGTCACACGGCACGCTTCATTTTGTCACCCAGACTCTCCCAGCGGGGTGAGGCCACTTTATTGGTTACTCTTTACACCAACAACTTTCAGCCTTTTTCATACCATGGCACACACAAACTACTAAATTCTGCGGCACACCAAAACATATATTATTTTCTTGCCTATCTGACAAAAAATAGGTATAATTTTGATTGATTTACAACAATAATTACCTACCTTTTTTGCTCCAAAGTGACTTTAAAAAAAATCAGGTACCTTTAAGTGTATATAAAGATTTGTGGTACCAAAAATTAACCAATCAGACACAACCTCATTATGCGATGTGACCAATAAGATGCAACTCTATTATATGATCTGAATATTTAATGTTCAAGACAGGGCAATTCGCATTGGATGGCTACTGTGTTGGCTGATGTCATTTTTTATTTCACAATCCAAGGGAAAAGAGGTTAGGGCCCCTGACCAAA
>PVIA01018105.1:0-13810 GCA_004024845.1 Tonatia bakeri
AAATACATTCTTTGGAGTATGATGGAATAGGTTCAAGTCCCATTTTCATCAGTTATCAGTGCTATGATCTTGAGCAAGGTTTCCCGCATGGAAAATGAGGCTAATAATTTTGCTTTTGATGGTTGGGTTTGAAGAGCAAAGGAGACAGGCACATACAGTGCCTCTTTCAATGGCTGACGAAAATTGCCACTTAGTACATTTTCATTCTCTTCTTTCCCTTTCCTGCCAAATAACTTCTTGTAGTTCACTTTTCTTGTACGCTCAGGATTTGGAGTCAGCACTGAGTTGAATTCTTGTTCTCACATTTACCAGCATTGTGACCCTGGGCTTGTTTGTGCTCTGAACCTTGGTTTTCATGTGTGTGAAATGGGAATGATAATTTGTCACAGGAGTAATGTGAGTGTGTGAAAAAAGTATGTATGAAAAGATACAGTAAAGTGGTTAGCACAGTCCCTGGCGAGTAGTAAGTGCTCAGTACCTCTCATTTGCGTCTGTGGCTGTACTTACCACACATAGATCCTCTCAAGCAAGCACCCTCACCCCTTGTGCACTACACCTGTTTTTTGCCAGCTGGCTGTGGAACGTCTCCACCCTGATGTTCTACAAAGAGTTCAGACTCTCATTCAACATTGAACTCTTTGCTTTTTCCCAACACTAGATCTTCATGTGTCCTCCATTTCTGTTACACCATTGTCATCCAGCTAGTCATTCAGGTGTGGCTTTTTGGACCCTCTCTTACCAGTCACCTCTGATTTGTTTTTGGACTTTGTGATTTTGTGACTATAGTGCTTCAGTTTAGGCTCATATCCTTTCTTACTGGAACTGTTTCCTCATTTCCTGGTTTGTTTCTCCCAACCTGGGTGCTCCTCTTTCCCATATTTGGTGCCGTGTCCAGAGTGACCTTTCTAAGATGCCGGTCTCACAGTTTCAGTCTCCAGTTTCAAAACTCTAGCCTTTCCTGCTGAAGGTCTTCAAGCCCTAAGTCTAAGTGCTGGTAGGCCTTGTGCTGACCTATGTCTCCATCATCATTGCCTCCCGTCACACTAATTAATTAACTGGCTCTTCCTCCAAGATGCCATGTGCCTTCACAGCTCTTTTTAAAAATCACCTGTCCCTAGGATGCCCTTCTTCACCTGACAAACATCCTTAACAAACCAAATGTTTCCTTCCCTTTTGGCCCTTCCCTGACTCCCACGTCCTCACATCATATTGCTCTTTCTGTGCATGAAAATCAGTTTGAACATTTCTCCATTGCTGCAGTAATCACCTTGTGACATAGTTATTAATGTGCCTGTAAGCACAGGGCTTGGCACAGCTCCTGGAAGTGTTGGTTGATTTGAATAAATGAATGCATGAAATGACAGGGCCTGGAAGGATCATGGGAGATGGAATCTAAGAAGCTGAAAATTATTAAAGGTAAATGTAAATGAAGAAACAAAAATTTACAAGTATAAGGATGAAGGAGATGTGGTTTAACAAAAGTATGTGTTAAAAATTACTCAGGGATTTTGACTGACACTTCAGTGTGGGTCAGTAATATGAAATGGTAACAAAGAAAAACAAGGGAAGAAAAGAGGATGAAGTATATTAAATGAGGAAGCTGTCTAGTTTTATACCGACTTTTTTTGTGTTTCATTCTACATGTTGTGGTTTTGGAGGGATTTAGACTACAATAGCAATAATTATTGAAACTATTTTGTTTTTTATTTTAGAGGAGAAGGGAGGGAGAAAGAGAGAGAAACATCAATGTGAAAGAAAAATATTGATAGGCTGCTTCTTGTATGCACCCCAACCACTGGGGACCAAACATGCAACCCAAGGATGTGCCCTGACCAGGAAACCAGCGACCTTTCACTCTGTGGAATGACACCCAACCCTCTGAGCCACACTGGTCAGGGATGTTTACTATTTTTAATATTTTTGAAAACTATTGCCAAAATAGAAAAACTATTAGCTAACATAATCAAGAAAAAGGGAGAAAACACAAATGTACTACATAAAGAATGACAGTGGGAAAGAAACCATTGAAATAGATAAAAAATTACAAGAGAGTTTTCATGCCTCTCTTCTAATACATATGAAAACCCTTTAAAAGAGCAAATTTCCTGAGGAAATACAGGTTATCAAAACTGCTAGAGATAGAAAGGTTAAGCAGATTGGTTTTTGTAGAGAAAAAAGAGCTCATTAAGGAACTACTGTACTTCTCAAGAAAGCACCAGACCCAGATTATTTCACAAGAATAGTCTTCCAAACCTTCAACTATTAGATAGTCTCAGTGCTCAAAAGGTTCCTTCAGACAGTTCTGGCCAAGATGGAGGTGTAGGTAGAAACCCTTTGCTTCCTTGCACAACCAAAAGGAGGATAACAACCAATCTAAAATCAATAAACAACCAGAAGTGCCAGAAAATCAAACTGTGTGGAACTCCGACAACCAAGGAATTAAAGAAACAGTCAACCAGACCAATAAGACCAGTGGATGGAGAGAACCTGCAGCAAGGTGGGGGACTGCATGGGCGGGGCTGGCTGGATGGAAACTGAGACTCAGAGCTGACTGTGGACTATGGCAGGGGTTTCTACAGTGGGAGAAACTCCCAGTCTTACATGAGGGTTTATTGGAAAGTGGGGCTAGAGCTGAGCAGGGGAGCTGCATTGTTCCCTCTCTGGCCCCTTCCCCACAGGCAGTGCCACAGCACAAGGACTATTGCCCTGCCTGAGTGAATACCTAAGGCCCTGCACCCTTACAACTTAACAGGTGCCCTGAGACAAAGAAATATGGTCCAAATGAAAGAACATAGCAAAACTTCAGAAAGAGAACTAAGCAATGAAGAGAGAGCCAACCTATTTGATGGAGAGTTCGAAGCCCTGGTAATCTAAATGATCACAGAACTGATTGAGCTTGGTTGAAAAATGAAAGAACAAATGGATGCTCAAAGTGAAATAAAGCAAAATATTCAGGGAACCAACAGTTAACAAGAAGGAAACCAGGACTCAATAATTTACAACAAAAGGAAGAAATAAACATCCAACCAAAACAGAATTAAGAAACAAGAATTTAAAAAAATGAAGGAAACTCCAGGACAACTTTAAACATTCCAACATGCAAATTATAGGGGTGCCAGAAGAACAAGAGTAAGAAATTGCAAACTTATTTGAACAAATAATGAAGGGAAACTTTCCCAATCTGGCAAAGGAAATAGACTTCTAGGAAGTCCTGGAAACTCAGAGAGTCCCAAAGAAGGATACACCAAGGCACTTTATCATTAAGTTACCCAAAAAGATAAGGAGAGAATCTTAGAAGCAGCAAGAGGAAAAGAAAGAGTTACTTACAAAGGAGTTCCCATTAGACTGCCAGCTGATTTCTCAAAAGAAACCTTATAGTCAAGAAGGGGCTGGAAAGATGTATTCAAAGTGATGAAAGTCAAGGACCTACATCCAAGATTAGTCTATCCAGCAAAGCTTTCATTTAGAATGGAAGGACAGATAAAGTGCTTCCCAGGTAAGGTCAAGTTAAAGGAGTTCATCATCACCCAGCCATTATGATATGAAATGTTAAGGGACTTATTTAAGAAGTTGAATAAGATCAAAAACTATGAACAAACTCACAACTATCAATGAAAGAGCTGAACGAAAGAAAAACAATGAAAACAAAAACTAAGCAAACAACTAGAACAGGAACAGAATCAGGAAAATGGACATCACACAGAGGGTTTTCAGTGGGGAGGGGGAGGGGAGGAATGGGGAGAAAGGTACAAGGAAGAAGAAGCATAATTGGTAGGCATAAAATAAATGGGGAGAGGTAAAAAATGGTATAGGAAACAGAATTCAAAGAACTTACATGTATAACCCATGGACATGAACTAGGGGGAGAATGCTGGAGGGTTGGGTGGTGCAGTGCAGAGGGGGGATAAATGGGAAAACTAATAGCATAATCAATAAAAATATACTTTAAAAAAGGTGAGTTCAGAGAATTGAAAATAAAGGGAAACACTCCATTTTTTATGAAGCAAGGATAATATTGATATCTATACATGATAAAGGTGGTGCAAAAAAGAAAACCATTATTTATATTATTAATGAATATCATTGAAAAGTTAAAAATATATAGTACTAACATAGTGCCAATAAGTATTTTATTAACAAACAGAATCCACCACTACATTAAAAATATAGTTCACTGTGATGAAAATGTTCTGAAGGTCTGTTTGACAGTGACGTAAACAAACTTAACACTAACCTGTATACTTAAAAATGGTAAGATGATAAATTTTGTTGTGTTTTTTACCACAATAAAAAGAAATGACTTTTAAAATGGTGATGATAGCCTTGCTTACCCTTGGTAAAGACATTAAGAATTCAGACTGTCAAGGATATGAATGAAAAGACTGTATGATGTTAAACCCTTTTAAAAGTAAAACCACAAACTTTTCCTTAGAATTTTTCAGTGTTCCATTATTTAAATAGGTAATTTCTAGTGGAATTATATGGACAAACATGATTATCCAGTAACAGCAGTTATCTTTTTTGTTGACTTTTGCATAATTTTGATAAATTTGAAACATTTTAAAGTAAATGGACAATGTAATACATATAAGATATAAAAATAACTATTTTTAAAATCTTAGAAACCCATTTGAATGTGGGAAATGTCAAGCATTCCATATCCTCTTATGCAATTCTCTTTGGTGCAAAACAAAGAATTTTCACTGCCGAAATCCTTTTTTAAAAGAAAGGATTTTTTGGTCATTGCTAGCAAGATAAAGACCAGGTCCTGGGACATGAAGTCTAAACAAGCAGCACAGCTAGGTGGAAAAGAAAAGCATGCCAGTTGTCCTGGAGCTGAAGGGCTTTTTTATACAACAGGCAATGGGGAGAAAGATGTAAATTGTTTTATAAGAATTTATATTGGCTACAGATAAGGTGGGTGGGATAAAGTGAAGGAGGCTCGGTTCTAGGATTGATGCAGAGTCTGTAAGGGTGAAGTGTTGGCTACTTTAGATTGATGGTGGAAAGTTCTTGTGTAAGCAAGAAGTCCTCTGGTACGGTGATGCCTGGCTAGTCTCAGATAATAATGGAAGTAGCCACCTGGAAGTTAACTCAAAGTTTCAACTTAAACTCAGGAATGCAAGCAATCTTTTATTGGTTTTGCCCTGATGTTAACTGATGAAGTTAACTGATTAACCCCTTGTCTCTTCCTTCAACCCTCTGGACTGCTGTTATTTAACTTAGAATATCTCAGAATTTACTCCTTGTCAAAGGTTAAGGTCAGAATTGTTATAGGAGTCACAGGCATAGGGTTTTTCTTTAGCCTTCTGAAGTGTGAGGTCTTCAGCAGGGCTAAGGGTCAGGAGGATGTAAGCATCACTTAATTTCATGTTCTCAGGTTGTGCTGGGAACCCATCACATTTCCTTATCGCCATGTTTGAAATCTTTCATTTTGAGCCCATGTTTTTCTTGCTAATATTTGTTTTTCTCTGTTTGCTCCGATTTGAAGATACAATCACTGGTTTGATGGAATGGCTTTGCTTCACCAGTTTAGGATAGAGAAGGGCGCAGTGACATATAAGAGCAAGTTTCTACAGAGTGATACATATAAGGCCAACAGTGTTCATAATCGAATTGTGATCTCAGAATTTGGCACACTGGCTCTCCCTGATCCATGCAAGAATATCTTTGAACGTTTCATGTCCAAGTTTGAGCTGCCTGGTAAGTGGCTATTAATGTGCCTAGAGTTTGCACATGATACTGTTGATTATTTAAATTGCTATGATATATAACAATCTATATAAATCTTGAAATAGATTTTTTTGGTATGAAAGGATGCCTTAACTGCTTTCTGTCTCCTATTGTGTTTAAGTAACTCTGGGATCTGGTTTCAGCAATAACCGACAACACGAATGTCAACTATGTGCGGTACAAGGGGGATTATTATGTTAGTACTGAGACCAACTTTATGAATAAAGTGGATGTTGAAACTCTGGAAAAGACAGAAAAGGTAAAATGTAGGTTTAAAAAATGAATAAAATAGACCCCCAAAGTTCTTTCTGTTCAAAAGTAGTTCTCAGTATAGTAGATATTTGAATAAAAATAGGAACCTTTACCAAACAAAACCAAAATTACTCATGGTGCATTCTCTGTCCTGATTAGAATGACTCATGGGGTTGCTTTTCCATAATTCTAGACTTCTTCCTTAGTCCTAATATCTGAGGGCCAGGGTAAAGGAAAAATACAACAGTGCAGATCTACTTTGGCCACCTCCTGGTTTTCCTAGCTGTAGGTAGACTTGGACTGGAAATTGTCTAGACCCGTACTGCTTTAGCTCAACACATTAATTAAAAGTTAAATGAAAGTTTGGACCAACATTTTAATTTTAATTCTTATTCTTTTGAACTTTTCTATGATCTTGGGGGAAAAATTATCCTATTGGATAATCATTTTTGTCCACTTTTTGTTTGTTAGTGGTGGGTTTTTGTTTTTATATTTTTGGTCTTAGATTTTTTTCTTTAGTGGGAAAATGATTTCGATTTCTCAAAGGTGAGATATTAGAGCTTAGGTTGTAGTTTTCATATTTTACTTTAATGGTATTTGACACATCTCTACTCTCTCTGCATCTAAATAGAGATCTGCCTGTGTAACGTTTAAAAGTCTCTGATGGTCTTAAATTTGCAGGTAGACTGGAGCAAATTCATTGCTGTGAATGGAGCCACTGCACATCCTCATTATGACCCAGATGGAACAGCATACAATATGGGGAACTCCTATGGTCCACATGGTAAAGTGGAATGGGATTTTTTTTTTAATAATTGCAATTTTGCCCTGGCTGGGTGGCTTAGTTTGTCGGATCATTGTCCTGTACACCAAAATGTTGTGGGTTCAATTCCTGTTCAGGGCACACATAACTAGGTTGCGGTTTGATCCCCATTTGGGGTAAGTACAATAGGCAACCCATCGATGTCTCTCTCACACATGGATGTCTCCCTCTCTCCTTCTTTCTCTTCCTCCTTCCCTCCCTCTGTCCTTCTCTCTCTCCCTTCCTGTCTCTCTAAAATCAATAAACATATCCTTGGGTGAGGATTAAAAAATAATAATAATTAGGAGGTAACTATCTTTCTAGGGTTCTATTATGGTTTAGATGTAAACATATGAAACTTCATTTGAAAGGTTCAGAAAAAAATCTCTGAAGTGGCATTACTGAACTTAAAGTATATAATTTATCTTCGAGTATGTGTTCTATGGTGCTTTTGCACATATGCTTAGTGGCTGATTTTTTTAACCTCAGCATCACTCATATTTTAATGTTCCATGGTGCTTTTTGGGTCATAAGCATCGTAGAGATTTTCAATATGTATTTCTTAAACTTGAATCTTTAAGAAGTACCATATTATAAGTATAAGAAACTTAGAATTCTGTAGCAAAGATATAGTGAAGATGCATTGTCTGTCACATGGGAAAGAATTTATTTTTATAGTGGAAATAATACATCACAAAGTAAGTTAGGGTTACAGTGAAGTTGCATTTACAACCGTGTACATCACATCTGTTTCCTGGTCTTCTTCATACTTCCCCAACTGCCTACCAATCTGCTCCAGAAGGTTCTAATAGCTGATAATGGTAGCTAAGATTTATTGAATGTCTAGTATGTGCTGTTGTTAAGCATTTTTCTATATCTTCTCTTTTCTTTTAAAAATATATAGTCTTTATTATATTTTTCCATTACCATTTAGTCCCTTTATACCCTTCCCCCCCAGCAATCACCACACTATTGTCCCTGTCCATGAGTCCTTTTTTCTTTTTGCTCAAACCCTCCACCCCCTAAACTCCTCCACCACTAGCTGTTTTCCATCTATGAGTGTCTCTGCTTTGCTTGCTAGTTCAGTTTGTTCAGTAGATTCCACATATGAGTGAAATCATATAGTGTTTGTCTTTCTTTGACTGGCTTATTTCCCTTAGCATAATGTTCTCCAGGACCATCCATACTGTCACAAAGGGTAAATTTTTCTTTTTTTATGGCCTAGTAGTATTCCATTGTGTAAATGTCCTATAGTTGTCTCATCCACTCATCTATGATGGACACTTTGGCTGCTTCTAGATCTTTAGCATTGTAAATAACATAGGGGTGCTTATGGTCTTTCGAATTAGTGTTTTGGGTTCCTTTGGATATATTCCCAGAAGTGGAATTGCTGAGTCAAAAGGCAGATCCATTTTTAATTTTTTGACACATCTCCATACTGCTTTCCACAGTGGCTGCACCAGTCTGCATTCCCATAAACAGTGCAAAAGTGTTGCCCTGTCTCCACATTCTCCCCAGCACTTGTTTGTTGATTTATTGGTGATGGCCATTCTGACAGGTGTGAGATGGTATCTGGTTGTGGTTTTTATTTGCGTTTCTTTGATGACTAGTGATGTTGAACATTCTTTCACAGGTCTGTTGGCCATCTGTATGTCCTCTTTGGAGAAGTGTCTATTCAGGTCCTTTGCCCATTTTGTTTTAACTGGGTTGGTTTTTCGGCCTTTTTTTTTTTTTTTGGTGTTGAGTTTTGTAAGTACTTTGTAAATTTTGCATCTATATATTTTCTCATTTAATCCTATAACACCTCTCTGAGAAAGGTACTGTTATTACTTCATTTTACAGACAAGGGCAGTGAACCTTAAGAAGTTAAGATACTTTCTTAGGCAAGCTTGTGTCTGAAACCAGACCTGGCACCAAGTCCAAACCACACACAAGGCTGCTATTAGTCATACTCTGTTAGACTATCTTAATAATTATTCATGTATGAGTATGGGAGACTCTCAGGACGTCCAAATTCATGTTCTTATATCTGAGTACAACATGTCTTTGTTTGAAAAGAGTGTGTATTAGATCTTTCTGATTATATTAATTGTGAATCAGTCTTTCATCTATATCCTAAAACCTTTTGTACAGATTAATGTGTAGCTTCCATGAGTAATCGGCTTTGTGGTTATTCATCTCTGCCTCTCCGTGTTTGCACATGTGAGTGTAAAGGAAAATGAACACTGCAGGGTTGGTTTTTACTGACTCAGGTAGAGACAGGGCACCCAGCTCTCTCTCTACTTTGTTACCTGACCTTAGGTAGAGATGCATTCTTCAAAGCTGTAATTGGAAAGAGCAAACATCCTTTTAGGTAAAATGTTCCAGCAAGTGGGTTAACTGACTCAGCAGTGTTTTGTCCAGCTATCTGTTTTGATCACAGAAATCCAAGTGGATAACTTTGTAACTGGTTCATAATGAGAAATACTGTTTAACCATTCTGAATTACGTATTCTAAAATAATTGTTAGATTAGACATTCTTAGCCTGTAGTGTGTCTAAGAATTGTTTGGAATGCTTCCTAGCAATGTAGATTACTGCACTTCATAGATGTGGTTCAGCAGACCTGAAAAGGGGCCAAGAATTTAACAGCTCCCTCACTCCTTGGTGCATTTTAACAAGGTCCCAGGTGATTTTGGTGCAAGTGGCCCCTGGATCTTTGAGAAACCCTACCATCAACCACCAGAGGCTATGCTTGTTACTTTGCCTCAATTTGCTGTTTAGGAAGTCCCGAAGAATCTTCCGGAGTTGGACTCACGGTATGGGGCAGGTCACTGTTATAGGCATTCCTCTGCTGGGTGTTTCCTGGGTGTCTGTCTCCCTTGCTCATGCCATCACGTCTTGCAGTTAGAACAGTTCATTAACTACTAGTGTTTACATTTAGTGGATTGAGTAATTGTCAATTGTCCAGTTGCCAAGACAGGGAATATCTTCTAATCTCAACTGAAACTGGATTTATTTTTTCTTCTGCTTAGTTATTTGGTTCAGTGAAGAGTTTTTGAACTGAAACTCAAATGTGCATGTAGCTGCAGGCAGCTCAACAACTTAAGATGTGTTTGCGGGAAATTCAGAGATTCTCATTGTAATAAAGTGCTTGCTGGTAATTTCTAACTTTAGTAAGTAAAAGGCTTTTAATTGTTTTAGCTTTTCTAGGTATTTAAAAAAACTAACAGAAATCCTTTAAAACATTAATCAATCCAACTAGTTGTCAGTAATATTGTAAAATATGTAATTGCTTAGTGATATAGTACTCTTGAATGATGGAGCTTTTCTTTTAATTTTTTAATAACTGATCACTGTATAAAGCATGATATCTTATATATAATGGACTCTGAAAACACATTTGTATTCCCAACTTAGACCTTCTTAGTATTTTATGTTTAATTGCTTACTCAGTGTTTTTACTAGAATGTTTAATAGGCATTACAAAATTAACTTGTCTAAAACCGAACTCCTCATATTTTCCCCTAAACGTTCCCTGTTTAAAATACTTCCCACCTCACCTGATGGTAAGTCCCTCCTTGCAGCTGCTCAGATGATACCTTTGGCATCGCCCTTCACGTCTCGTCTCTCACATCCGCATCCAGTTGGTCCAAAAGTAACCATAGCAGTGCCTTCCAGATATATCCACAATCCCACCTTACTCTTGGCGGAAACTCTGCACTTGTTCTTTTCCTCCTCTTGGAAGACATTTCCCCCAGATATCCTCGGGACTCTCTTCCTCACCCACTTCAGATCTTTACTCAAATGTCATCTTCTTCGTAAAAGTTTCCAAGACCACCATAGTTAAAATTGTAAATAATAACACCTGTCTTTCTGCACTTACTCCGGATCCCCATTCCCTGGTTTATTTTCTACTCTTACCACCGTCTGATGTATTATATTTTTACTTATTGTATGATTTATTAGAATTTGAACTTTATAAAGGATGAGCCTTTTAAAAGTTTTGTACAGTTATATGCAAGTGTCTAGGACATGGTACTTACGACACTTAGAAAAGTGCCTGGAATATAGTTGGCACTCAATAAATAGTTGTTGAATAACTGAATAGAGAACTGTATGGCTTATCTTGTTCCAAAAGAAGCTTTGTGATTGCAAAAAACCTGTAAGTTACCCTAGTTCTTTAGAACCTGCATTGGTTATTCTAATACTAGGAAGATAATTTAATGTGACCTCAATATTTGCTCATTCATTGAATGGTTTAATAAACATGTCGTTAGTAAATCCATCAATAGCTGTTTATGGTGTACTTACTAAATGCTAGTCCTTGTTTGGCACTGAAGATGCACAGATGAGGCAGAAAAATCTGCTCTTAAAAACCTCTACTTGTTTATCTCTTTTCCCAGTAGAAGCAGATAAACAAATAGATAATTATAGGACAATGAGATAAGTGCTGTGACTGAGAGATAATCAGGGCATAAAGAAGGGGCAACAAATGACTGTGGGGTGGGGAGGACTCAAGGAATACTACTTGAGGAGTGGATGGATACTTGAGTTGATTCTTGAAGAAGTAATAATAGTCAGATGAATGATTGCATGAATGATTGCTGAGAGACAGGATGAAATGGGACCTCGAGCCATGCCTGGGATCCAGAGGACCAGGCGGAAAGTTTGGACAGGGATGCAAATGAGACTGTAGTTGTTGGGATTGGGGAGTGGGGAGAGGGACAAATAGAATTTGAGAGTATTCCTGGATGCCACCTTATCTTCTCCTATGAAGTAGAGATTGAGTTCATCTTCGGACAGCGAGAGGATAATCATTTGAGAGCATTAAAATATAATAAACTGTTTTGTGTGGTGTTTCAAAACCTTAGCTAATGACTTCCATAAAGTGTATATATTTTTAGTGTCTAAGTCTGTTTGAAATAACCTTTCATGAAATATGGGTGCCAGGCATATTGCATAAGTTTTTTTAACTGCTTTTGCCTAGTCCATAAATGCAAGGGTTATCTTTTATTCTTAAAATGTATGTAAAGCAGTTAAAACCAAATTTCCCATTTTCCAGGCTCTTGCTATAATATTATTCGAGTTCCTCCAGAGAAGGTGGACCTTGGGGATACAATCCAAGGAGCCCAGGTGATATGTTCTATTGCTTCTACAGAGAGTTTGAAACCTTCTTACTACCATAGCTTTGGTGAGTCCAGAGATGAAGCAGATTGCAGTGGGGTCGGTTTTAATGTTACTATAGCAGAAGGACTACCTTTGACAAGTACTATGTTAATACAGTTTATTAGAGTATGGTGACAATGAGACCAAGGCTGCATTTTAATAACAATTACATTTATTCTGTTTAGTAATATACTTCTCACCCTAGCTGAATGACTGTTTGAAAAGATAGTTACTTTATGACCAGAGGAGAGAGAAGAGGGAATTTCAGGGGAAAAGGGGAAGGGTTTACAAGAACAAAGTTAAAAGATACATAGATAAAAGCTAGGGGGAGGGTGGTAATGGGAGGGAAGTTGGGAGGGGGGTGGGTGGGCTTGATTGGGAGTAAAGGGGAGAAAACTATACTTGAACAATCATTAAAATAAAAAAAAAAGATAGTTACTTTAGTATAAGCAATTGCTAAAAAATTAATTGACAACCACAAGAGTGAACCATAATGTAAACTATGAACTTTGAGTGATTATGATGTGTCAGTGTAGGTTTATCAGTTATAAGAAATGAACCACTCTGGTGGGGGATGTTGATAGTGCAGAGGCTATGCCTGTTTAAGGACAGAGGGTGTATGGGAAAACTCTGCACTTTACCCTCAACTTCATTGTGAACCTGAAACAACTCTAAAAGGGTAAAGTCTTTTTTTTTTTTTTTTGGTTAAATTTGTCCCTACGTATTTTATTCTTTTTTTTTTTCATTTTTTTTTTATTTAAATGAATGTTCAAGTACAGTTTTCACCCCCTTACTCCTATTCAAGTCCTCCCATCCCCCCACCTCCCACTCAATCAAGCCCTCCCACCCCCCTTCCCTACCTCCCTCCCATTACCACCCTCCCCCTATCTTTTATCCATGTGTTAAAAGGGTAAAGTCTTAATGTAAAAAAAATTTGATCATAAAAAAATAATTGATAGGACTTGAAATTTCAGGTAACTTTAGAGACCACAAATAATCATATATGAAAAGATCTTAACTATATTTTGCAGAGAAATTCAAATTTTATGTGGATTGCTTCAGCTTTTTCTCAGAATATTTATCTTTTGTATTCCAAACCTTTATAGCCAATCTGCTCCTGGATTCTTACCCCCAGTATAAATAGCAAAAGGATTAAAGAATAAAGGTTTAGATCATAAATCACACTTTAATATTATGCTTCTTTACTTCCTTCCTAAACCAAAAAAATCTTAAAAGAAAGAAAAAAAAGATAGAAAGCAAGTTGAGGGTACTGAACTCAAAGTGTTCCAAGCAGCTCCCGTTTGCACGTCAGAACAGGAAACCTGTGTAATGAGGCGGGGCAGCAGGGAAGCACTGTTTATGGCATGCCTTGTTTAGGTGGGTGGTAATGTGTGCAAGTCCCCGTCACACTCCAGACCACTCATGTTTACTAAATGACATTCTAATGTTGGCTGTAACCTTTTAGGAATGACAAAGAACTATATAATCTTCATTGAACAACCTGTAAAGATGAACCTGAGGAAAATCATCACTTCTAAAATTCGGGGGAAGGCCTTTTCTGATGGAATAAGCTGGGAACCCCAGTACAATACACGGTTCCATGTGGTGGATAAACACACTGGACAGGTGGGGTATTTTAAGTGTATTTATTGTGAAGATGATTGGAAATAAGGGCAAATTGTCATTTGGTTGATTTTTATCTTCTCTGGGCATGACTTGCATGACTCTTAATCAAGAATATTACTTTCTTCCATAGGTAGGGCTAGCTACTTATTAATTAATACAGTGGATTTACCATATTAGAACATTGTAGGAAATAGCTTTATCCTTTTAATTATCTGATTCAATTAAAATGGCATCTAGAAACCCTCTTTTT
>PVIA01018106.1:0-13676 GCA_004024845.1 Tonatia bakeri
ATTCTTGTTTCTTCATTCTGTTTTGGTTGGATGTTTACTGCTTCCTTTTGTTCCAAATCATTGCTTTAAGTCCTGGTTTCCTTCCTGACACTGTTGGTTCCCTGAATATTTTGCTTTATTTCACTTTGGGTATTCTTCATTTGTTCTTTCATTTTTTGACCAAGCTCAATCAGATCTGTGAGCATTTTGATTACCAGGGCTTTAAATTCTCCATTAGATAGGTTGGTAGTCTCCTCATTGCTTAGTTCTGAGGTTTTGCTCTGTTCTTTCATTTGGGCCATATTTCTTTGTCTTGGCACAGCTGATTAAGTTTTAAGGGGGCAGGGCTTTAGGTATTCACTTGGGCAGGGTTACCCTCTTTGATGCATGTGGCACTGCCTGTGGTGGGGGAGGGGCCAGAGAGGGAACAGTGCAACTGGCCTGTCTGCTCATCTCTACCTCACTTTCCAAGGGACTTGAGTGTGAGGCTGGGAGTTTCTCCCACCGCTGCAACCCCAGCCATAGTCCACAGCCACCTTTGAGTCTCAGTTTTCCCCTTAAGTCAGCCCCTCCTGTGCAGCCCACCGAGCTGGGTAGCCCGCCCTGCCCCCATGGTCCACTGCCTCACTGCAGTTTTGCTGAGTCAGCCTTACAGTCTGCCACCTTACCGGTCTGATTGTTCTGGTTGTTTTTTTTTTGCTTTAATTCCTTTGTTGTCAGAGTTCCATGCAGTTTGATTTTCTGTTGCTTTTGGTGGTTTATTGATTTTAGATTGGTTGTTACCTTCCTCTTGGTTGTATGAGGTAGGAAAACGTTTCTACCTACGCCTCCATGTTGGCTGGAACTCAGTTTTCAGTTTCTTGCTTTTTCTCTTCTTCTTCTGGCACCCCTATGATTCAGGTATTGCTACGTTTGGGAATGTCCCAGAGGCTCCTTATTCTATTCTTATTTTTTTTTAAAATACGTTTTCTTATTGCTGTTTTGATTGAATGCTTTTTCCTCCTTTGTGTTCCAAATTGTTGATTTGATTCTTGGCTTCATTCCCTCCACCATTAGTTCCCTGTGGGTTTTTCTTTATTTCACTTAATGCAGCCTTCATTTCTGCCTGGGTCTTTTTTATATTGTTGCAGTAGACAATGGTTCTTTGCGCATCTTAATAGCTAGCGTTTTGAACTCTGCATCTGATAGGTTGCTTATCTCCATTTCATTTAGTTCTTTCCCTGGAGTTTTGTTCTGTTCTTTGATTTGGGCCATATTTTTCTTTGTCTCCTCAATTTGGCAGCCTCTCTGTGTTTGTTTCTGTGTATTAGGTAGAGCTGCTCTGACTCCCTTAGTAGCATGGCCTACGTAGAAAAGGCACCCCTGTGGATGAATGTGGCTTCTTCAAATCCTTGGTTGTCAGACTTCCATAGCACTCAATTTTCTGATGAATCTGGGTGATGATTGTTTTGTAATTTAGTTGTAATTTTTCTTATAGTTGTGCATGGAGGTAAAGAGTGTTTACCTACGCCTCCATCTTCCCTGAAAGTCTCTTAATATGCCCATGGCCAACTGGCTGGTCCAGGCCCTGTTATTCTTCTTTTCAGTTATAAAAAGTTATTCATGAGAGGTTTTGGAAGTCATGGAATAGAAAACCCTGTGGTCTTTTAAAGTTGGGAAAAATTGTCTATTTGTTATAATAATTCTTACAAAACAATGAAAGAAAGGACTGTAGTTTTCCATAGGATAATGATGGCCACCTAATCCAGTTCTCTCCACAAGATTGTAAGAAGAGCAAAGAACACGACTTTCCTGTAGGGGTATCCCTTTCCTGCAGCATGCTAGGAGTCTGTAGAGTTGACTGAAAACTTCAATTTATATGCAGATAGTGAAGTAACTGAAGTCTGCAGAGCCAGCTCTGGAGCTCATGCTGAAGTGAAAAGCTAAAGACTGCATGGAAAAGAGGAGAGGATAGTGGGGGGCTTGGATACGGTTGACTAGTAGTGGTGAAATACAGATGAAATCTCCTCCAGAAAGAGAGTCTAACCCTGATTGGGAAATATTGAGAACAGGTCTGGACCCTATGCATAGAGTGCTATCTATTAAAGAATCCAAAAAAAAGGAAGTGTTATGACTATTTAGGACAGAAATTAGTATGGCAGTCTTGGGAAAGTATTGTTTCTGAGGGGAGACTGAGAGATGATTTGAAAGAACATGCCATCTCCTGGAGGCTTGGCAGTGAAGAAAGTAGAAAGGGGTAGAAGTTAAGGCTAACACCCTCCCCAATCCTTATACCTACCTCTGTCAAACAAGAAGATAATAAATCAGAAGATAAGCCAGTCTGTTCCTGTTAAAATGGCTCTATACCTGTATTAAAGAAACTACTTCATTATTCTTAAAGAAAAAAAGTACTTTAGAATTAAGAATTCTACTAAGTCATCCAAAACCCTCACACCTGCATTTATAGAATCATCTGTTTGCTGATCCAAGCAAACTTGGGGCATTTCAAAGTGAAGAGAAAACAAAATAGAAAAGCCATGAAAAGGTTATTATAGGAAGAAAAAGAATGTGTAAATAAAAACATTTTAGCTGATGAAATTGCTCCTTCACACCCAAAATAGAGTAGAGGAAGATGTAACACAATATTCCAACTTGATGTAAAGATTTTAAACCAGCATTTTCAGATATGGAAAAATACTTTAAATTTAGAAATTTAACAACTCAGGAAAAATGGCTGAAGAAGAGGTTGGGAAACAAAAACTAACCAAACTCACAAATGGAATTCATGCAAAATTAATAATCTCAGAATGAAAATGAAATTTTAAGGTTTCCTAGGGCGAGTGGTTTAACTGAGAATATAATCAAACCTTGGTTCTTGACATCTCCCATCTGGAACCAAGTTGTTCACAGAAAAACTGTCTTGGTTGTTGAACAAAATTTTGGTTCTTGACCCAACAGCCCTTTTGTGCTGATACCTGTGTGATTAGTCACGCATCTCTCAGGTGATTGACAGAGGAGAGAATGCATGAGTATGAGTATGATTCAGTTTTCAAACAAATCACTTCTTGAACCGTCTTCCAGGATAAATTAAGCTCAAGAACAGAGGTTCCACTATGTAATAAAGGATATTGAGGGAAATGAAAACCAAGGGGACAAACCTAAAGACATAAAAATAATCAAGTAGAATGTAATAAATATTACAAGCAAAGAAGATTCAATATATGTATCATTGGGATTCTTCAAGAAATAAAACAATGGATATGAATTAAGATCTAAAACTATACTCCAGTAAAACTTTTCTAGAAGTTAAAAAACAGCTCTATATATTAAGGGGTTCATCTCTCCGTTTGACCCACAACAGTCAATTCTGAGACTATCCTAGTCCATTATTCTGTAACAAATTACCACAAATTAGTAGTTTAAAACAAGGAACATTTATTATCTTATATTTCTGCATGTCAGAAGTCTAAAATGCATGCATAGGATTATATCCATTCTGAAGTATTTAGGGAGAATCTGATTCTTTGCTTTTTCTAGCATCTGGAGGCTATCTGCATTCCTTGGCTTGTGCTCCTTTCTCTTTTTTTCCAAGCTAGCAATGTATTATTTTCTTTTCTCTCTGAACTGCTATCTTTTTGTTTTTGAAGAAGAAGAAGAAGAATCCTGTCATTGCATTGGGTTTCCTAGATAATTAGAATAACATCCCCATCCCAGGATCCTCAAAAGTCCCTTTTACCATGTAAGGTAACATTCCCAGGGTCCAGGGCTTGTAGCATGGATATCTTTAGGGAATATTGTTCAGCCTACTGCAGAGATCTTTTTGTACTTTTCACTTTAAAAATAAATATTAAAGAAAAAAAGTCTCTGAGCTCCCAGGCAGAAAGGTAAACTTACTTACCAAGGAAAGTGAATCTCTGATAAAGACAAGTGGAATGAAATTTTCAAAAAACTCAAGGAGAGAGGAGTTTCTTCAGGTAAGGAATTTTATATCCAGCCAATCTGTTGTTCAAGTTATCAGGGCTGTAGAAAAACAATTTTAAAAATGTAAGAACTCAAAGAACACTATGTTCACAAACCCCTTCAGAAGAGTCTTTTACTGAAAATGTTGGTGCAACAGAGATGACTGAGGAAAACTACCAAAAGGATTTATGGTGAGCACTAATTTAATTAATTTTAGCTCAAAACTGAAAGATGGGAAAAAGGTTGAAAGAATACAATATATACATTACATGTTCTAACAGGGTAGGAATAACACAGTTTCAAAGTTAAAAATGCAAAGAGGGAGAGAGAAAGGACTAAGGAGAACAAACTCATTGATTGTTGGAAAAGGAAGAGAAGGGTACCATAAAAATTCAGAAGTTAAAACTGAAGAAGCCACATATCCATCTGTATTCTTTTCACTGTTTTCCTGACCACATAGATTTTCTGGCTTATTCTTGTCTTTTTTCAAAAGTGTTCAAATATGTACGTATGTATCTTTATATGTGCAAAAGCATCTTCTCTTTGCAATTTGCAATGATATGTAATCTGCAATGTGCTTTTTTCACAAAAAGGTATAGAGCACAGAAATAAGCATTGCTGATCTGACCTGCTGTTTCACTAAAGCATTCTGAAAACCTTTTACTTTAATGGGTGAATTATACTCATTTGTATTTATTGATATGAAGTATATATGTTTTGTAATTTTTTCATGTTAATTTTCTGAATTTCTTTATGTGGTTATTTTCTGTCGTTTTTTAAAAAAAGTTTTGGTGCCCTGGCTGGCGTAGCTCAGTGGATTGAGCGCGGGCTGCAAACCAAAGCATTGCAGGTTCGGTTCCCAGCACATGCCTGGGTTGCAGGCCACGGCCCCCAGCAACCGCACATTGATGTTTCTCTCTCTCTCTTTCTTCCTCCCTTCCCTCTCTAAGAATAAATAAATAAAATATTAAAAAAAAAAGTTTTGGTAGTTAGGATAGTTTTCATTTTGATTCCAACTGGTTACCTTTCTACTCACACTACACGTAATGCCCATAGTCCCCTTATTTTCTCTCAACGTGGCATAAAGCACCAGTGAGACTTTCCATCTAAGACTGGTGATATCTACTGATCCATTTGAAAGTGTTTAAATTGCTTCAAGTTAAATGACTTGCTCATCCCCCCCACAATATCCCTGACCTCATTTATTCATGTGAAACAAATTTTATTAAATTAAAAAATAATAACCACATATTTCATATTTTCTAATTGAGATTAAATACTTGGAATAAGCAGAAGAAAAAAAATAGTCATAGAGGGCTAGATTCTGACTCAACAAGCTGTTGTTGGGATGTATGTGATTTTGTATAGCTTTTATAAGCAGTTTAGACAATTACGATTTCTAGCCTACTGTTTCTTTTTAATTTTTATTTATTGATTTTTAGAAAGAGTGAGAGGTAGATCGATTTTTTTGTTCCACTTATTTATGCATTTTCTTGTTGGCTCCTGTATGTGCCCCTACTGAGGATCGGACCCTCAACCTTGGCATATTGTGATGATGCTCTAACCAACTGAGCTACCTGGTCAGGGCTTTGATTTCTAGCCTATTCTATCAATTAATACAGTTGTACTTTGTGACTCTGACTCACCTCTGGGAATTAATAGTTCACATTTATTTATAACATTGATGGACTTTTTAGTCAAATCTTAATTGACAGCTGGTTCGAACACTTAGTAGCTTTGCAACCTTTGTCAACTTAGTTAACCCCTTTGACTTTCAGTTTTTCCATCTGTAAAAAAAAAACTAAATAAATGAAAGTCTATCTTACAAGGTTACGAGGATTAAATAGGGTATGTTAAGAGCTGGGTTAATAGTAGACAGTTAATAAATATTATAGTCTCCTCTCTATCCATTATCCTTTGAGAGATTAAATAACAACCTTAAATGGGTAATTACTATATAAAAAAATCATATTAATTTAAACTGTCTCAAAGCCTGGGTTATAATATTGTAACTGGTAAAAATTTATTTTTATTTCCATTTATAAGAAGTGAAAAAGGGCCCTGGCTGGTGTAGCTCAGTGGATTGAGCACGGGCTGCGAACCAAAGCATTGCAGGTTCGGTTCCCAGTCAGGGCACATGCCTGGGTTGCAGGCCATGGCCCCCAGCAACCACACATTGACCTCTCTCTCTCTCTCTCTTTCTCTCCCTCCCTCCCTTCCCTCTCTAAAAATAAATAAATAAAATCTTAAAAAAAAAAAGAAGTAAAAAAGGTGAAAATGCCTTCTAATCTGTGACGTGCTATTAAGTAACTGTGAGATGGAAAAAATGATCTATTTTTTTAAAGATTTTATTTATTTATTTACTTTTAGAGAGAAGGGAAGAGAGAAAAAGTGGGAAAGAAACTTTGATTGGTTTGCCTCTTGAACGCGCCCTTACTGGGGACCAAATCCACAACCCAGTTATGTACCCCAGCCAGAAATCAGACAACCAGGATGCAACTTGCAACTCCTTGCCTTGCAGGACAATGCCCAACCAACTGAGCCACACTGGCCAGGGCTAGAAATAATCTCTTTTGAAAGTCAGCTTGTTAGACTAGGTTTGCTCTTCACATAGGTTACTAGGAGCCTATCAAAATTTCCCTTTTTCTGTATTCCTAGAATTTTCAGGTGTGCTTACAGATTTGAAAAACTATTTAGTTTTATTTAGTATATTTAATTGTTCTGGCATTTTCTTTTCAATTAGCATTGTAAGAGCTTTATTAGAGAGTGTAAAGTCAGAGGAAGTCCTTACAGATCATTGCATCTAATTGCCTTAGTTTTTGATGTGAAGGTTATTGATTTATCCAAGGTCATACAACTAAATCTTTGGTCTCCTAGGGCAGTCTTTTCACTACACTATGGTGTGTTTTCTTATGAACTGGATTTGACATATGTTAATCACTTCATAGTCCTAATAATATTTGGGGCTGTTTAATTGTGCCCTGGCTGATGTGGCTCAGTGGATTGAGTGCCACTGGCCTGTGAACCAAAGGGTGGCCAGCTCAATTCCCAGTGAGGACATATGCCTGGGTTGCAGGCCAGGTCCCTAGCAGGGGCCGTGTGAGAGGCAACCACACATTAATTTTCTCTCCTTCTCTTCCTCCCTTCCACTCTCTCTAAAAGTAAATAAATGAAATCTTTAAAAAAATAGTTTTAATTGCAAGTAAGATCAGAATGGGGCAATGGAAACTGCATGAACTCTGCAGACATCTACAAGGATTCAGTTCTAGCAACTTAACTTGCAGGCCTCAATGTTCTGATACAGTAATGCTTATTTTAAGAATTGTTATTGAATTAGACATAGTGTATAACTATCATTATTTAATATGGTAACTGTAACATTGGGCATTTTACTGAATGACAGATAATATTATTTATTTGTTGATACCTTTTGGTAGCTTTATAATTATGATCAGAGAAAAAGGTTTTAAAATAATTAGTATGTGGGTATGCTATATAAGTTTATGTTCTAATATACTCTATATGATTTTGTAGAGGTACATATATATTGCATGTATGTATTTTGTTTATAGGGAAATTGAATCTATTTTGTACATACATTTTAGTTTTTCTAGGACTCTGTTTTAAGTATGGTATATTGATTTTGTAAATTTTCAACCCATTATTGCTTTTCTGATTTCTTTCAGTTCACAGTGGGAAAAGCTACAGAAAGATGATGCAGATCCAGGACAACTGGAAGGTATTAAGAAAATATTAAGACTGTTTTATTACTAATAAACAAGATACTGAGGTTAATACTACAGATAACATCAATCAGAAGTATTATAAAAGTAAATTTACTTTGTAACCTGTACTGATATTTTAAGTGAAGCTCCACCTTAATAGGAGGAGGTAAAGTTAGTATATCAGTTTTCTGTTTTCTGAATGTTGGAATTTTGTCATGCAAGAATCAAGTGGTTTCTATTTTGTTAAATACTTTTGTTAAAACAAATTACATGACAATTTCATCTCGGTATGTATATAGTTCATGAGTTTTATGGAATAAAATTTAATTCTATGTTTATCCAGTTTGTGGGATACATTTCAGTTGGTTATGTTTTAAAAGCTTTGTGTTTTTGATTTCTTTAAAAAACTGTTACTTTGGTTTTATCCCAGTAGAACAGCTTTTACTTTAAAAAAAATAAGCGAATATCTAAAATATTCTTATTTAAAAAATAGACCAGTGGCTAGTGGTTGAGGAAACTGGCATGGAATTAAGTAGTACTGAGATTGCATTTTGTCTATTTTGGTTTCTCAGTGCTCTAGATGTTATACAAGTGACTTTTAGGTGTATGTTTTAATGGAAAGAAATAGATGCTACAGTTAAAAAACCTGCAATAATTGGTCTGCACTACTCCCTAATTGTGTGATCTTGAGCCCAATTCAGTCAGTGTCTTCATCTAAAATGGGAAAAATATCTAGCTTTAAGTTACTGCAAAGATTCAGATATACTTAGCACAATGTGTGACACCTACTATATTTTCAGTAAATATCAGATTCCTTCTTCTCCTGTAAAAATCAGTGCTGCTTGAGTGACCCAGTTGTTTTATTTATCTGTCCACTCATTATTTCCTTTGTGAAAGGCACTGTAGGGATAAAAAAAATTAGACATGGCTCCTTCAGTGAATGGTATAGGTTGGTAAAAAATATAATTTCAGTATAGTTAACTTTTAATAATATAGGTATAAAGTTACGCGGGCCATCAGTGAAAAACACAAAGTAGGCATTCATAGTAGTAGAGACATATTTTTCCATTTTAGTATGTTAGGGCAGCATCAGGGAGGTTAAATGGGGGGGGTGGCTTTGAAGGGTAGGCTGGGTAGGATTTAGACTTCAGAATAGGAGGAGCCAAACAAAAATAATAGAATGAGCAAAGCATATCAGTAATCATCACTACCACCACCATCATTATCATGGTACTTTAAGCTCAAGGAGAAGGCCATTTTGACGAGATAATGCCATGTGGAAGTCAAAATATAAGTGAGAAAAGATGAGATACATAAAATCTACTGGTAGCCTGTTAAATACCTTCATAAAAATTTTTTGTTATATAGGTCTCTCAACATACACTCATGTGGAACTTCCGTATTACTCTAAGTTTATTCTGATTGCTGCATACCTTGCTTCATATAATCCAGCAAGAACTGACAAGAGGTTCTTCCTGAAGGTAATAATTACTTCTTTTTTATTTTGTTAGATCCCATGAATAGCTTGAAATTTTTCAATACCTGTACATTTCTAAGGGGCAGAAATTATAATAAGAAACTACTAAATATGTAATTAGGACTCGTCCTCTAAAGGCTTTAAATTATGATCACAACCTAAATGGGAAAAATAGATAATTTCACAGAAGAGTTCAAGTGCACCTTAGGTAATAATTCTAGATTTTAAACATACCTAAGATTTTATTTGAAGTATGAGAGATGGGAATGCATTTAAGGCCGGCAGCTTCTTTGTTGTAGCACAGCCGCCACAACACTGCGCTCCGTGCGTCGTCATCTGGGACACTTAGGGGCCTCTTCTGCATGTACACTAGCTGAAGAAATTCCATTTTCGAATTCTTTTCTTTTTGAAAAATTAATATGCAATTTTATATATTATTAAATATTTTTGTAATAAACTTACTTGCTTTTTTGCCCATCTACTGTCATGTCTTTCATTTCATGAGGGCAAGGACCACATCTATTTTTTTCCTATTATTGAATTCCAGGTGCTTAATTGAATGTTCTCAATTAAGTTTTTTGTTTTAATGAATTAACAGCCTGCCTTAAGGGATGAGTAAAAACCCATTTATCTTTAGAATTTTTGTTTTTATAAAAATAAATATGCTATAATAAACCAGTATAGTAAGTTCTTTAAAAAAATATGAGAATAAAATAAAGCAGAATAAAATAAAAAAGTTTAAGATACATAAATTAGTGTTATCCATGCCATGTTTTAAACAAATTGTGTTTTCTGGTTTTGTGGAATACTACCTTTTTTTTAATCTTAAAAATATTTGCCTTAATTTCAGCATCATGGGAAAATCAAGAAAACCAATTTTCTAAAGAAACATGAAAAGGTATTCACATTTCAATTTCTGTAAGAAAAAATCATGAATTTAGGATACTATGGAGATAATGCATGCTTTTATCTGTCAGTTGGACATAAGTTATTTGTATCACTACAGTACCATTATAATACAGTACTAGTATTTTGCTATGTTGAATACAGTGATTGCGGGTACATTAAAGGGAGCTGGTACTAGAGATAAAAATTGACAACTTTTTCTAATGAATTAATAAATGAAAACGATCACCCTGGAGTTTTTAATTAAACACAGAAGATTTTCCTCTTTTCTTCTTTGAAACATCCACAAAAATGGCATTGAAGAAATAAAAAGGTAAATATATAAGGAATAAGCAGATGAGAGACCCACAAAATTTGTACTTGCATAGTACACAGATATGTAGGTGACTAAGCAGACCAGAGAGCCTGAATGAAACCTTAAACCCCAGTGCAAGCTGGTTTGACCTGAGGAATCTGGAAATGCGTAGGAATTAAAGGCACTGAGTACCTTTGAGGGTGGAGGTGTGGGGCAAGAAGAACTTCAAAGGAGCATTTTTGTTCCATGTTGTTGTATATCTAAACCACTGCTGCCTCTGTTGGCAGAAGATAAAGAAGTTTGAACTATAAACTTGGCACTATAGAAGCTGTGACATTTGTTTCTCACTCTTACTCTTAAAAACTCAGGATATACTTCTAAACTGATAGTGTTTTCTCAGGACTTTGAAGACATTGTTTTACTGTCTTCTGAGTTTAGTGTTCCTGCTTTAAAAAGTCTGTTCGTTTTGTTTTTTCAATTTCTTTATCTGTGTTTTCTCTAGCTGCTTTTAAGTTCTTTTCTCCTTTTCCTTTGGCGTTTTTATAGCTTCACTGTGGTGTGTCTGGATTGAAGTTTTCTTTCCTTGGAATTACTTTTGCTCCCTGAATTTGAATAATAATGCCTTTATTTAGTTCTTAAATTCTCTGCCATTACCTTTGCAAATACTGCTCCCGCACTCTAACGTGTCTTTACGATATGCTGATCAGGTGTATAGGTGAGTCTTCTCCCGCTGCCCACCTCTGTTAAGTCCTTCTCATTCTCCATTCCCTTTGGTCTCTGGACACTACATTCTCAGTAATGTTTTCAGTTCTGTGTTGAGATGTTTCTCTTCAGTTTTGTGTGTTCTTTGTTTATGTTAACTTTGTAGTTTCAGTAATCTTCTAATTTTTATAAGTTTTATTGGTTCAAGTTTTTTCACTTTTATACTTTTTCTAGTAATATTTTTTTAACATAAAAACGCCTAATTTATATTCTATATCTTACGCCATATTAGAAGTCCGTGGTGGTCTAATTTTCCATTTTTGCTGACTCATGCATGTATGCCTTGTTTATTGAGCATTTTGTTATTTTTAGATGTTTGCTCAACTTAATTTTTAGAATTTTTGAGACCTGAGGTGTGCTCATTTAAAAAGGTTTTAAAACATTTACCTCTGTGCAGGCAAATGGGAACACCAATAACCTGGGATTATTTGGAATTCAATTCTTACCTGATGATTTTCAGACCTCAAGGAGTGTGAATTCTGCCCCCAATCATTGTTAGCCCTAGTTTGTAGTTAAAATTCTCAGGGGAGACTTTTTTTCCCTCCCTTTATACCGTGCCAGAGTCTGGAAGGGAATTTTTATTAATAAATCCATCTGCTTAGGATGGAAAGATTTTCCTTGTATGCCCTTTAACTGCGACATCTTTAATTAGGCTTTCCACCATGGGCAGATTATTGAGTTTGTACCCTGTTTCATACGTTTGTGACTGCTTTGGATCTTAAAGGATTGGTAAGAGAGTACTTAATAGCTAGAATGGTCAGGGAATGATTTGTAATAGGGCTTGCATTTGGGTGCTCAGGAATGGTGAGGATTGGATATGGGAGAGGAACACTTTTCAGTTGACGAAATGAGTTAAGCCAAGGAGCAGATGTGAAGAAGTTTAGGGTCTATAAAATAAATAATGAAGTATAATTGGCTGTCATGTATGGTGAGTTTAAGAGAAAAGTCAATTGAAGTAAAATTATGGAGGCATATCCTCAACTGACCAATTTCTTAAGGGAAGGAAGCCCATTTATTCACTTCTGTTTCTCAGCACTTCATGATTCTTGATGATTACTTATTGAAAAAAAGGAATAAATTTAGTTAATGAAGAAAATTATAGAATGAATTTAAAACTAAGAATTTTACCTTTCAGACAGAGAATCATTTAAGAAATTTCAGGAGGGAGACACAGTGATGATGAATGAGGACTGTGAAAGAGCTGGCGCTGTAGACCACCCATGTAGAATGGGTGCATTTGCACAAAATCAGGAGAAAGTGTTGGCTGAGGGAGCTGTCTGAGCAGACGTCACGAAGAAAGATGTATGTAGTTCTAGATGAGTTCTAGTTCTTCTGGTGTTATTCTGAAACACGACCTTTATAGTATTGGCCTTTTTTGTCTTTAGTTCATGTTTTAAAATCTGAACTTAACTGAAAACTCCCTGTGTACACTTATTAGTTTCTTTATATTTTTGTTCTCTTTGTTCTTGAAATTTTGATTGAGTGCTTACTTTATGCCAAGCACTCTGCTAGATGCCACAGATAAAGTGGAGAACAAAATAGTCATTGTCTCTGCCCTCAAAAAGCTCACAGTTTAATCAGGCATCAAGCGTTAAAGAGCAAACCACATGTTTGCTTTTTAAATCTGTTACCTATCTTCAATTATATAATTCTTTTTCACTGTGTATCCTCAGTGGACATTGATTTTTTAAAATACTTTACTTGTTAATTCAATAAGTGCATGTATATTGTGCCAGATTATTTGCCAGTTAATTTATGTGGAAAAGCAATGGTATTTTTCCTCTCCTACCCTTAGTCCCTTTCCCCACAGACAATTTCTTTTAACTGTTTCTAGTTTTAGTTTTTCTGATATAAATATTCATAACTAAGTTTATATTGCTGTCACTATTTTTCCTTTTCTTTTTTAAGTATATTTTATTGATTATGCTATTACAGTTTTCCCATTTTTCCCCCTTTATGCCCTCTCCCCGCTGCATCCCCCAACCCTCCAGCATTCTCCGCCCTGCCTTAGTTCATGTCCATGGGTTGTACATATAAGTTCTTTGACTTCTGTTTCCTATACAATTTTTGACCTCTCTTCATCTGTTTAATGCCTACCAATTATGCTTCTTCTTCCCTGTACATTTCTCCCCCATTCCTCCCCTCCCTCTCTCCACTGAAAACCCTCCATGTGATGTCCATTTCTCTGATTCTGTTCCTGTTGTAGTTGTTTGCTTAATTTTTGTTTTCATTGTTTTTTCTTGTATATTTTTAGGTTCATTTGTTGATAGTTGTGAGTTTGCTGTCATTTTACTGTTCATATTTTTGATCTTCCTTTCCTTAGATAAGTCCCTTTAACATTTCAGATAATAAGGGCTTGCTGATGATGAACTCCTTTAACCTGACCTTATCTGAGAAGCACTTTATCTGCCCTTATAATCTAAATGATAGCTTTGCTGGATAGCCTATTCTTGAATGTAGGTCCTTGCCTTTCAAGACTTCAACTGCTTCTTTCCAGCCCCTTCCTGCCTGCAGGTTCTTTGGAGAAATAAGCTGATAGCCTTATGGGCACTCCTTTGTAGGTAACTCTTTCCTTTTCTCTTGCTGCTTTTAA
>PVIA01018107.1:0-13682 GCA_004024845.1 Tonatia bakeri
GCTCACCGTCCAAAACCAAATAGAACATCTTATTGAAAACCAATTCCCTAGACTCACCCATCACCCTCTAGCTCTTCCCAAATCACGAGGAATAGATCTAGATACCCAAACGATGGATATTTTAACAGCCACCCATCGGGCGCTTAATACTTCCAACCCTACACTAGCCCAAGATTGCTGGTTATGCTTAAGCCAAGGCCCCAACAACCTATAATCCACAAAGAATTTATACCCAAAGCATACAAAGAAAAACAAAAAATTAGTAATAGTGTAGACAATCCAAGAGAGAAAAGAGCGAGAGACTAGAACAGGCAGTCCCCCCACCCCTAAAAAAAAATATCAAAATGGCTAACAAACATATGAAAAGTACTCAGGAAAATTTAAATTAAAGCCACAATAAAATACTCACTGCAAGCCCATTGAAATGGCAGGACTGACAGTGCTGGTGAGAATGCAGAGCAACTGGAATTCTGAGACACATCTTGAGGAAACTTGTATATTATATAGTCTAATAAAATTGAGCATGTACATGTACACCACTTTTGGGAATATCTCCAACAGACATAAGTATACACATGCACAAAAATCTTGTACATAAGTGTTCATAGCAGTATTATTGATAATAACCAAAAATTAGAATAACTCAAATGCCTGTTAATTTTTATAGACAATAAAGAGAGAAACAAGGCAGGGAAAACAGAGTCAAAATAGATGAAGAGTAATCAGGAAATGCCCGAAAAGCCATCAGATTGTAATGAGGCAGAGGATCTAGAAGTTGAGACAGCCTTAAGTGAAAAAAATAATACAGGAAAATAAATTTAAAATTTTAGATATGATGTCTCAACAATTAAGGTATAATTAGTTCTTGATTTATTTGTAGAAATTCATATAATGCATTTCTTTTCTTTACCTAAGGTATTAGATGGCTTGTAATTAGAAATGAGTAGAACACAGATAAAGTAGTCTACCCCTTTGATGAGGCACTCCCTGGCAGATCTCTGCTCTTCTCAGTTGTCCCATCTCCCACCACTGGCATGACTAGCACCAGCCTGGTGTCAGGCAGCTTTCCTGGGTATAGGTCTATGATAGTTAATTTTATATGTCCCCTTGGCTGGGCCATGGTGCCCAGATATTTGGTTAAATACCCTGGATGTTTCTGTAAGGGTGTTTTGGGGGGTGAAGTTTAGACTTAAATTGGTGAGCTTTGAGTAGAGCAGATTGCCCTCTATAATGTGAGTGGGCCTCATCCAATCAGTAGAAGTCCTGAATAGAACAAAGACTGACCTCCTCTGAGCAAGAAGGAATTCTGCCAGCAGATGGCCTTTGAACTCCAATGGCAAATCTACAACTCTTCCCTGAGTGTTCCACCTGTCTGCCTACTCCATTAGATTTTGGACTTGCCAAGCCTCTACAATCATGAGAGACAATTCCTTATAATAAATCTCTCCCTGCTGTCTCTTTCTCTCTCCCCTCCCGCTTCCCCCCACCACCCCACACACACCCTTGATTCTATTTCCGTGAAGAAGCCTGACTAATACAAGGCCTAATAACTGAAAAGTCAATCCTCCCACGTGGGCACTTGGGTGAACGTGGCATGAATATCATCAGCTCCATCACATTCCTTGTCCTAAGTGAAGTCTGCCACATAAGTTCCTCTATTTGAAAATCACATTTCTTCCCTCCCAGTCTTTCCAACTCCATTTTTTTTTATATATATCTTTACAGGGACCAAACTAAAGACTATGTTTGTTTTTTGCAAGAGCTATGTATCTGTGCCAAGCTCTGGTCCCTGCTGTGCTTTTGTGTTAGCTAAGACATCTGGCTGCCCCTGTACAGACTCATCTCATCTTGAATGTCTCCTGACACTCCAATTTCTTAGGATTCTTCTTGTCTTTTGAACTTCTGTTCAACAGATTGAAACTCTATAAATTAAACCCTTCTTTCTAAAGTCAAAAGTATCTCAGTTTTCAGGGTTTTTTCTGCAGTAGAACCACATTCCCTAAGGTAAGTCTTGCTCAGTTCTGCTACTGAACAAGACATATCCTAAGGTTAGTGTCTTCCCTCTGGCTAGCTCCAAGAAATCCTTTCTCACCCTAAAGTCAATTTACTAACTCATCATTTTCTAGCTGAGAATTATGTAAATGCTTTAAAACACATAGATTTGAGACTGTGACTCCGTAGTTCTGGGGCCTGGGAATTTGCACTTCTAGCAAGGCCCAGTTGAGGCTGATGCTGTGGATCCAGAGACTACACTTTGAGAACTGCTGCCCTAACTCTGGCTCCTGAATTGCAGTCTCCTGTGCCTGTTACTATAATACGTTGAATCCCTTTAGTCCCTAAATCTTTCGTGGATCTTCTTTCTACTGTTTGAGGATGAAACTCAGAGTAGGAAAAGGGAATGGTAGATCTTATACAGCCTGCCATTACAGGGACAGGCCAAGGATAGCAGGAATTTAACTCAACATCGCCACCATTAATTTTTCTTTTTGAGTGGCTGGTGTGTTAGAAAGCACTGGTGTGAAAGGGTTAGAAATATAAGTTTCTGCTCTTAAGAAACTTAGCAAGGGATAAGCCCAGCACAACACTAACTATAAGGAAGAATATATATTATAATAAATGTAAGTGGACCATGGGACAATAGCAGACATTGTTGGTTCCCCAAGCATATTACCTAGGCTAGTCTGCTTAGAGATCAAGGGCAGGACTCATTCTCAGGATCGTGAAAGTGCAGGGCTAGCAAGTTCACAATCGTGAGAGTATGTCTTTTAATTCTGTACACCAGTGGTCTCACTTGTCTCCCTATAGCCTTAGTCCTGCCACAGGTCACAACACAGAGTTCCAGTATCCCTGATAAATTCCAGCCTTTCTCTGCACAAGGGTGTTCCCTCTACCAAAGAAGTCTACTTGACCCACGTGCCAAATGGGCCTGAACATATATATGCATACATACATATAGCTGTTAATGTACCCCAAGGCTCATGAAATTACAATGCAAAGTATACAGAGTAAAAACAGCAGAGGGCCTAAGGCTAATATTTGAGGAATGCCAACATTTACGGATGGGATTCAGAAAGAGAAACTTTCAGTTTGTTGATAAATTGTTAAGTAGAAAGAAATCAGTATAATTTGAGATCTGCTTTGATGCCTGAATGAAGTGTGCAAAACAGGACTTGCCTTCAAGAAGCTTCCAGGCTAGTAGGGGAAGATTTCAAGGATTCATACTTGAAAAGACAAATATTCTGGCACCAAATAGCAAATAGTGTTGAGGATATAATATGACAAACCAGAAGAAACTAAAACTTGCCTTAACTGGAGCAATATGTTTTCCATTTAAATGGTGACACCGGTACTGATTGCATAGGGTTTTTATGAAAATTAAGTAAGGTAATTAATCTAAAGTTCTAAGAACAGTTGCTGGTTATAGCAATCACTAAGTAAATTGTCACTTTATTGTAATTTCTGTTGTGATGCTGTTGTTACTGATGATGAGTGAAGTTTAGGAAGAGAGTGAGGGATCTGTAGGCTGCATTGAGGAGGACTGGTCAGGACGTAGAACAGGATTCACCTACAGTCTGGGACAACATGCCTGAAAAGGAACAAGGTCAGTAATTGTGTAAGTATGGCAGTAAGTCAGGAGATCAGTTTGTTTAGAATGTGTGCAGCTTGAGGAAGGAGGTATTAAGAGTAGAAAGTAACCAAACTGTAATCCTGAGGTAAGAAGTTGGGGCTTTTCCCTAGAATATATCCAGAACTCTGAACATTTATGACCAAATATAACAGAAACTAAAACAATCTTTTGGTGAGATTAATTTATAACTCTAGATGGATTGTAGGAAAAACGACACCAGGCAACTCAATATCTCAAACATTGTGGAAATGGAAAGGAAGGAAAACATCCTAGATCAAAGCAAAAGAGAAGAAGGTGTATTAGGTTTGCACATCAGGGCCTGGATGGGAGCAGTGTATCCCTTTTTTTCATAGGCCAACTAGGGCTTCTATTACAGAATATCATGGACTAGGTGGTTTAAACAACAGACTTTTATTTTCTCACTGTTTCGGAAGACAGAAATCCAGGATCAAGCTGCCATCAGAGTTGGTTTCTGGTGGCTGCCTTCTCACTGAGTCCTCACATGGTCTTTCCCCTGTGCACATGCAGGAAGAAAGAGATCATTGGTTTCTCTCTTCTTATAAGGACAGCAGCCCTACAGGATAAGGGTCCCACACTTGTGACCTCATTTAAGCTTAATCATCTCCCTCGAGTCCCTATCTCCAAATACAGTCATATTTGGGAGTTAGGGCTTCAACATGAATTTGTGGGGGAGGCACAATTCAGTTGATAGCAATGGCGTTATACATTACTATGAGACATAGAAAGTATAATGTTTGACCTAACTGAGAGGAAGATAATTTTGGCTTTAGATGGTTGATTACTCTACAGCAATATCCAATAAAATATTTAGCAATGATGAAAATGTTCTATATCAACATTGTTCATTATGGTAGCTACTAGTCCCAAGTGACAACTGAGCATTTAAACATGGCTAGTGAGACGGATGAAGTGAATTTTTAATTGTATACATGTTAATTAAATTTAAACTTAAACTGTATTAGCACAAGTTATGACTACAGGAACCTCAGGCACAGTAAAGAGGTCATGTTAATAATTAGATATATAAGGCTCCTCCCAGGCCTTAAAGCCTTGTGCTACAGACATTTGGCTTTAAACCACCTCTTGTTATTGAAGCAAAAACTGAAATTTTTGAAAAGATATGTGACTATTTCTGATTAGCTTAGCCAGTAAGTTACCAATCTTCAGTTAAGGCTTAAATATCTTTATGACAGCAATAATGCAATTAGGAATGTGTCACAGGGAGCTGATGATATGCAACAGTTTATATAAGGCTGAGATCCATGCTTTTCTATTTGTTTTATCTGATCCATGCTTTTCAGTGGTGCCGTAACTGTGACACTTGTAGCCATGAAAGTAGTGTATTATGTCATGTACAATGCACATATTTTTACCCATTTTTTAAGGAAAATATAAGGATGCTCATTATACATGGGTAGTACTAATTCTGTAACTATATAAATGTTTTTAATTCTTTTACTTGTGCTTGTGTGTTAAAAGTGTAACTGTAGAAAGCAATAATGATATCCATATGCAAAATAATACCCTGGAAGACCATAATCGGTTTTGTTCTAAATATAAATAAATAATTGAATTAAAAAATTAAAAAAGAAGTTTTTTTGGCTGAAAGTTTGGGCCAAAAATGTGAGTGTACATTATACATGGCAAAATACAGTAGACACAATCCAGAAAAAGAAGAGAATAGGACCCTGGGTCAAGCCCTGATAAATGTGCACATACAAATAGAATGAAAATAAGGACACATCAGAAAAGGAATGGAATCTTCATCTGCCAAATTTATGACAACAATTTCATAGCCCCAGATTGCCACCACCTCAACATACTCCAAACCCATCTCAGAGAGGTGGGCACAATGATAAAAAGCAAGAGCTCTTGCTCCCTTTGTATCCCATCTCTGCCATCTATTAGCGGATGACCTGAGCAAGGCACTTCACCTCTTTGTGCTTCAGTTTCCCCCTTTGCAAAATGGGGGAAATGACAAGACCAGTGTCAGAAGTCTGCTAAGAAAATTCAGTGAGATGAAATGTAAAGTGCCAGTAAAGTCCTGGCACATAATACACATTCTTTAAATTTTATGTAAAAAAACAAAACTTGTCCCCAGTCTGGTTCTTATTCGTACATCTCTGATCTGGGCTACAAGCATTACCTTTATTGTAGGCAATCTTTCTAGAAACCTGTGTCATTTTTTATTCCTTCTTCTTTCTCTTTCCCCACATCCAGTAAGTCACTTATATTATTGATTCTAACTCCATAGTGTCCTTCAAATACAGCCACCTCTCTCTATGACCTCTACTGCTGCTCTCTAGTCCTCAGCACTTTCACTTGGACCATGGTCATGTTGGACTTTCTGTCAAAACTGTCTGCACTTCCAATGTGTTTGCTGTGCCCACCCACTCTACACTGTCTCCAGGGAGGTGCTTATAAACCGTAGCACATTCTGTGCCTTCCCCTGGCTGTTTCTTTTTGCAGACAGGGTGTTGGGAACTGCCCTGCCTGGTTTCAGGAGCTGTAACCCCCATGGCTAAGGCTGAGTGAGTGACCTTCAGACTATAAGCCACTAAGGAGACAAAGCTTATCTCCCTGGCAGGAGTGCAGCTTCTGCTCCTCTTTTCATAACTGGCCCCCAATGCTTGATCTGTTAGCCAATGACAGGTAAGATTCCCCATGGAGGGGATGACCTAAGACAGGTATGATCACATGGAGGCCCCAGAGAAGGACTTGGGGGGGGGTATGGAGAAAGGGGGTGATGGACCCTCACCCTTCTGCTTTGACAAAGCCTGAGTCCTCATTCTGCCTGGGAGAAGTCTCCTATCTCTTGACTGCCTTACTTCCCCTGCCTGACTTAATCCTAAAACAATGACAGAGGGTGGTGCAGCCCTGTGCTGGAAAGGGCAGATTTCCCCAGGTGATCAGGCCTGAGAAAGAATACACAAACTCCTGTGAAACCAGCTTCGCTAAGAATGCTCTTAATTAAATGATAAAAGTCTGGGCAGAAAATGAGTTTGCTTCCCAGAGTTTTGTAGCCCATTAACTAACAGACCCTGATTCAGAATAGGCCCTCAGAGTTCTTTGTATGTTATCTATTGTTTGATCCTTACTGCCTGACAATGATTAATGAATTTTACCTGTATTCCTGGGCAAATTAAAAGCCAATAAAAACCCTGTCAAGAAAGGATCGGGATGCTCTCCTTTTGAGAGAGTGGCCAGGATGTTCCGAGGCACCCTCCCCTTGAGAGGGTAGCCATGCCATCCCTTTTCCTCCACCCAGCACTCAGTAGTCCATGTGAATGTCTCATGTCTCATCCATGATGCTGCGGACACTGCAGGGTGGTGTCTGCATCAACAGGGTTAAGCTGATATTCCCTAGCATGGTATTCAAGGCCTTTCACAACCTGCCCCAATCTACCTCTCCATCTGGAGTAAAAATTTTTCATCTTTTACTTTGAATCAAGAATATATCAGTATGGATCAGTGCATTTAAAAAATTCAAATGAATACTTGCCCTGTGACTGTGTATAGACCTGGAAGGAGGAAGCAGTGCTTTTTGTTTTGTTTTGTTTTGTTTTTATTTGACTCCTAGAGAAAAATGCAATATAGTTTATTCAATCTTGCAGACAAATTGCTCACCTGGACCTTTTGCAACTAGGGGGATCATGTGTCCTCGTTTGCCCAGAACAATCTTTGTTTACAACTGCTGATATTGTATAATTATTAAGGGTTCCCCTGCTTTATTCTCAAAAGTGTCCTAGTTTGAGGAAAAAGTTATATGGTTACCTAGAACTCGCCTTTCCAAAATTAGTCAGTCCAAGGGATAACGGGCAAAAATGGAATGATCATCCCCTATGCTTCCTACCTGTTTCATTAGGCAGTTGGCTTTGAAGACACTCTCACCTCTCTCAGCACCTCCTCTTACTTCCTCCTGAACCACTTCAGGGCTGCTCAGTCCTTGCTGAAGCATCTCTCCCACAGCACTGCTTCATAATCCTGACCCCTTTATTACAAGTCACCTCATGGCCCTGTGATCTGAACCTAGCTGATGGGAAAAACTACCACCTTCCCAGAGAGCATTTATGAATTTTAAAAGGACCTTAAGAGCCCTGACCAAAGGAATGACTAATGGAGGGATTTCAGGAGAATTGTGTAGGTGTCAGCAATGTCATTAAAGTGATGCATCAGAGGCCAGGGATGGCATGAGGAACCAGGGATGACGTGGGCCATTGCTCAGAGCCCAGAATGAGGAAGGAAGAGATGGGGGCAAGGGGCAGGGAAGCACATAAGTAATGAATGATCTCGGAAACTAAAAGCAATATGAAAATTAAAGAAAAGAGTGACTCAAAGAAATGACAGCTGGGGACTCTCTGAGCATGTATTTGGAAACTGAACAGGAGGAAAACAAATCAGAAATAGAAAATGCCTAAGCTATTACAAAGAACCAGGAGTATTCCATCCAGGCAAAGGGCAGGATGCATGGAGTGACAAGGGGTCTGGCTTTTTGGGGTCCCCAAGTTCTCCTATGTCTGCTCAGGACTGAGGGATGCTCTAGAACTAGCTTCCCAGGCATTGCTGGTCAAGAGAAATAGGTAGGAAAATCTTTCTCAAATGGAAAAATGAAGACCTGACTCTAATCAAGAGAGTGCTTAAAAGGTTCCAGAAAGAGAAATGAGAAGACAGGATAGATCCTGTCTTGGGAAGACCTTACAGAGAGAACACTTTTTAGAGTATTTTCAGCAATTTTTTTCTTTCCTTGCTCCTTTCCATTTTTCTTCATCATCTCCTCCCCTCCATCCTTCACCTTCCAGTTTCCTGTCTTCATAGTGTGGATGTAAATTTTTGACTGGTGTGCCTCAGTTTGCAAATTGACTTGGGATATAACATAGTATATACGGTGACTTCTAGGGAAGTGGAACTTTCTCAGTGAAGGGGGGCAGGTAATAGGGGAGATTTCTACAAGCAGAAGCTTGGTCTTAAATATGACCTTATTCATATTTTAATTAAAATTTATTATATCTTTTGAAGATCATATATAAATTGGCCATAACTGGGTCATCATCTGTGTAGAAGGTTCAGAGAGGCTGGGCTTTTTCAGTCTGGGAAGACTACTCTTAAAATAGTGCTAACTCATGGATGATAACTGTATGGGAAAAAAAAACTCAATCTCATTTGTAATCAAGGGAGCAAAGTAAAACAAAAATAAATTCTATTTTTGCATTTATGTTAGTAAAGACTTAAAATCAAAAAGGAAATACCAAGGTTTGTGAAGAAGGAGTAAAATAGATGATCATACACTATTTGTGGAATTATAACCATCTGGAGATTAGGCACTAGATATCAAAGCTCACAAAAGTTCATATAAAGAAAACAATCATAAATATGTCAAAATAGTTTTATATGGATATATTTTTTAGTATTATTTATTATAGTGAAAAAATTAAAAACCTAAATGTTCAACATAGAGGTTTTTTATCTTATTGAAATATACTTGACATATAATATTGTGTAAACTTAAGATATACAACGTGTTGGTGTGACACATCTATATTATAACATGATTGCCACTGTAGCAATGATTAGCACATTTTTGCTACAGAAAGAAAATCAAAACCACAATGAGTTATCACCTCACATCTGTTAGAATGGCTACTGTCAAGAAGACAGAAGATATGTGTTGGTAGGATGTGGAGAAAAGGGAATCCATGCACACTGTTGGTGAGAATGTAAATTAGTTCAGGCCCTCTGGAAAATAGCATGGAGATCCATCAAAATAACTTAAAAACAGATCTATCATATGATCCAGCAATCCCACCTCTAGACATATACTTAAAGGATTTATTTTAAAAAATTATGGGGCATATGCTAGAATATTCTATTAAAATCATAGAAAATAAACATGAGGTGTGTTCACATTATATTTCATTTTTAAAAACATTTTATATAACAATATGAAATATAATTATATATGACACAATTTTGATATGTGTCACATATGTACATAGTAAAAAGTGAGATATTTTATATTATATATATGTGTGTGTATACATACATATGTATAATTTACAGGTAATTCTTTTTAAGAGTGAGCTCACTCACTATGGCCAGGATTATAGTGCAGGTCCTGATGGGCCAAGTCTCGGCCCAGGATTTGGCACACACTGTTCCCTCTGACTAGTGGCCTAGAATGCTTTCCCCACTCATCCCACCCTTCTTCCCCTGGTAAAGCTCTACTCATTCATTATGCTGGTAAAAGATGCCCTTGTCCTAAAAGTCTTCCTTGACAACTGGCTCTGGTCTGATTCTTCTATTATGTGGTTGGTAAGACTAGTTTTACTTTCTTCAGAGCAAGACCCCAATTTGTAGTAATTCACGTGTTCATTAATATAACTATTTTTTCAATGTCCATCATTTCCACTTGAAGGTAAGCTATACCAGCCCCTAAACCATATTACCTTTTGTTCACAACCCTATCATCATATCTAGTGAGTGCCTGCCATGTGTCCTTATATTCAGTAAGTAGCTGTTGAATAAAGGAATTAATATTTGAATATCCATATTTAAATATAAATAACCAAATGAGCATCAAGGTTTATCCTAACTTGACCTCCTGAAAATCTTCCAAATGAAATAATGCTCAAAATTGAAAAAAAAAATCAATATGGCTCTTTCAGGTTTTTCTTTCTTACTGAAGGTTTTATTTTATTCTCATTGAGAGAGGGGGAAGGAGAGAGAGAGAGAGAGAGAAAAACATTGATGTGAGAAAGAAACACCTGCCTCCAGCTCATGCCCCAATGTGCAGTACAGCCTGCAACCTGGGCATGTTCCCTGACCAGGAATCAAACCAGAAACCTTTCAGTTACAGAACTACATTTCAACCAACTGAGCCACACCAGCCATGATGGTCCTCCAGGTATGATGTGGTCTGCAGTCAAATAATCTTTATCAATCAAGGGCATATATACATAACATTCAACATACATTTATTTATTCATCATCTTATATATGGTCTAGAAGTTAATACCACAGGTTATAGTGTCAATATCCAGATCAAATCCTTGCTGTATGACAATTAGGAAGTTAATGAACAATTCTATGCCTTAATTTACTTATCCAATAACAGGAATTTCAATACTACATATTTGAGGGGTTATTGGAAAAATTAAGTTAATACAAACAAATCACAGAGTCTGGCACATGACCACAGTATATGGGATCAATAAATGTTAATTATTGTCATCATTATTATTATTTTTTACATCTGAAAGCTCTGGTACTATAGGCTATAAAGGATACAAAAATAAATCAGGCAAGGTAATGCCCTCTAAGTGCTTGTAGTTAAGTAGACAAGATAAAGAATGTAATAACAGAATGAGCACAGATTAAATGTTAAGTGCTAAGAGCATTCAGTGGAAAATTCAATGCTAAGGATGCAGGGTGCATTCAAACTGGATTCTTATCTGTGTATTAGATCAAAGACAAACTCTAATGCTGTTTAAACAGCAAAGTATATCTTGCTTATTTTTTAATTATCTCGAATATGTGTTCTTAACCAAATTAGACAAACTCTCCACCAACCTAGTTAGTCACTCTAGCACATTTGGGATGTAGTCACAGCAAAGGGCAACCACAGCTTTGTGCACATTTTGAAAGGAATCACACAAAGACACCTCCACTCAGGTTCTCCCAAAGACCAGCTGGCCAATGGACATGGGCATCACACTCAGAATACACTTACAGCTAGCCACCATGATTCACTCTTTTACAGAAAATAGTCTTGTTTTTTGCAAAGAATCTTGAACAAGGAGCCTTCCCCAAGCTTTTGTTATTCTGCTGTTCAGTCTGATAGAATGAGAAACTACTAAACTACTCTTCCTCTTGCTTAGCAATGGCAGTTCTCTGCCAAGATAAGGTCTCACCACAGAAGATGATGATTACTTAATAAAATTATCTAACTCAATATTAATCATGACTAAATGGTTTTATACATCTGCTTAGAGAATAATCAGTTCCTACACCCCAGTAAGAGCCCTTGTATACATTTTCTCTTTCAGCAATGACAATCATCAACAATCAACAAAGAGCCATTTCTGTGGGATATTGCTTGCAGGCAGATGACCCCATCAAACCCTTCTCTGGATACTCCCTACTACCACCATCATCCTCACCCTCATGTTTTATATATCCTTCCCTCATTCTACAAACCACAAGGAGATACCACTGTACACTCATTAGGAAGGCTATTATATAAAAAGAAAAAGGAGGTCTGGCCAGTGTGGCTCCAACAGAAAGGCATTGTCCTACAAATAGAAAGGTCACTGGTTTGATTCCCAGCCTGGTCACATGCCTGGGTTACAGGTTCCAGTCCCAGTCAGAGTATGTAAAGAAAGCAACTGATTGATGTTTCTCTCTCACATCAATGATTCTCTCCCTCCCTTCTCCTCTCTCTAAAATCAATAAAAAAGAAAATTTAATAAGTAAAAAAGAACAGATCTTGATAAGGATATGGAAAAATTGGAACCCTGGTACATTGCTATGGGAATATAAAATGGGGCAGTCATTATGAAAAACAATATGGCAGTTCCTAAAAAAATTGAACATAGAATTACCCTATGATTCAGCAATTCAATTCTAGACATATGCCCAAAATAACTGAAAGTAAAATCTCAGATAAGTATTTGTACACCAATAGTTTAACATTATTCATAATAGCCAAAAGGCAGAAACAACCCAAATGTTCAACAGATAAATGGATAAACAAAATGTTCTGTATATATACAATGTAATATTATTCAACCTTAAAAAATGAAATTCTAATACATATGATGATCCTGTCACTCATCCATGAGGAAACAGTATACTGAATAAAATAAGCTAGATACAAATATTGTATGATTCCACTTATGTAAATTACCTAAAATAATCAAATTAATAGACACAGAAAGTTCAATAGTGGTTACCAGGGGCTAGGGGAAGAGGGAAATTGAGAGCTATTGTTTAATGGGGATAGAGTTTCAGTTTGGGATTATGAAAAAGTTATGGAAATGGATAGTGATGATGGTTACATGATAATGTGAATGCTCTTAATGCCACTGAATTTTATACTTAAAATGGTTAAAATGATAAATTTTATATTTGTATCTCTTACTACAATTAAAAAAACATATTGGAAAGTATCAATGAGCTTTAAACAGGAAACCTTGTGATCTCAATTACTGTATTTTTTTAGAAATCATTTTGTTTGTTTTATAAAGGATACATTTTTGAAGATCTGGAAAACAAGATAGAAACACATGTGAAAGATGAAGGGTTAGTGACAGTAACAATGGAGTAAAATAAGTAGGTTTGAGATTTTGGAGAGATCGGAGATATCATAGTTAGGTGATAGCCTGGATGTGGGGCATAAGGAAATGGAGAAATTAAGACCGACACCCAGGTTCTTGGCTTGGGCATTGAGTGGTACATTAATAAGATACTGAAAACTTCAGAAAGTATACATTTGGAATGAGGTAATCAAGAGTGCTGCTTTCAACCACTGTGGAAAACAGTATGGAACTTCCTCAGAAAATTAAAAATGGATCTGCCTTTCAACCCAGCAATTCCACTGCTGGGACTATATCCTAAGAATCTTAAAACACCAATCCAAAAGAACTTTTGCACCCCAATGTTCATAGCAGCACAATTTACAATAGCTAAGTTCTGGAAGCAACCTAGATGCCCATCAGTAAATGAATGGATCCAAAAACTATGGTACATTTACACAATGGAATTCTATGCAGCAGAAAGAAAGAAGGAGCTCCTACCCTTTGCAACATCATGGATGCAACTGGAAAGCATTATGTTAAACGAAATAAGCCAGGCAGTGAAAGATAAATACCATATGATTTCACCTTTAACAGGAACCTAAACAACAAAACAAAGAAACAAGCAAAATATAGTCAAAGACACTGCATTAGAGGACAGGCAGAAAGTGACCAGAGGAGAGAGAAGAGGGAATTTCAGGGGAAAAGGGGAAGGGTTTACAGGAACAAAGTTAAAAGACACA